>LOEQ01006160.1:2095-14734 GCA_001685075.1 Bramus lutescens
AGCCTAGTCTGTTTGGATGCTCACCTTCCTAGACCTGGATGGAGTGGGGAGGACGTTGGACTTCCCACAGGGCAGGGAACCCTGACTGCTCTTTGGACTGGAGAGGGAGGTAGAGGGGGAGTGGGGAGAGTGGGAGGGAAATGGGAGGAGGGGAGGAGGTGGTAATTTTTAATAAAGAAAAAATGGAAGGAGGAAGGAAGGAAGAAAGAACGAAAGAAAGAAATTTAAAAAACGAAAAAAGAAACTCTTATATTTTATAATGTGACTTAGAATTATCCTACAAACTTATCCAACTCAGAAATGCTGCTTTCTCCATATACATCAAAGACTTAAGCCTGGATTTCCATTATTTGAGATGAATTCCTATAAATTCTAACATTGTGCTTTGCTAAAACTCCCTCGAGAATTTTCATCATCAACCATAATTATGAATCACTTAACCATACCCTTGATCTAGGAGCAAACTGCATGAGAAGAAACAGTGAAAAGAGTTGATGGGACCTGAAACCACAGCACACTGTTGCCATTGGCAGAATAATTGAAAATACATAAGCACAGAACCAAGAGGCCACTGATGGAAACTCTCCATTCAATCTAGGTGTTAGATCTTTTTTTAAACTAGAAAATAAGAATGATGAATCTGCTTATTTCTAATCAGTTCAAAAATACAATGACTTTATGAATCAAGGTAAGAAAGTCTAGCTTGATGTCTAGAGCCAGCCACTAGAAAATCTTAGTTAGGGAAGCAAATGTCCCTAAAGTGGTCAAGAATCCACTAGTGAGAAAAAAAATTAAAAACAAGGAGAAATCCTCCAAACTTATAATTATCCCTGAAGGTAACTCAGCTTGAGAAGAGCATTTATACCAGGAAATATTAGCACAGGTGCAGAAGGGCCATAAGCAGAACAAGAGAGGAAAACTGGGTTCACGCTGGATTGTTTTCCTCAAATTTGGATTTAAAATAAATGGAAATAAAACTAGAGCTACCAAAGGAAATAATCTCTTAACATTAAAAGGATGACTGGAAGTGCTGGTGACTTTCCCAACAAATAAATAAATAAATAAATAAAAATTTGGAGTTTTCTGCTTCCCGTCAAGAATGTGCATGTTGAAATAGCTAGAGCAAAATCCACTCCTTTATTGTGCAGATCCTTCCAGGGTACACTGCCTACATTTCCACAGATAACAGGGGAGTGATGAGAAAGACCTTCATGGTGAAATATGGAAAGTCTGGCAAATAAAAGGAAATGCAAAGAAATAAGCAGCTAGGCTAGGCTAAGGCTAGTGGCTTGGAAGAAGTAGTGGAGTTTTCATCATTTCTGAAGGATCAGTTTCTTCCATATTCACTTGCGCCAGTCAAAGTCCAGACTTTCTGAGGTTAAGTTTAGACACTTAATAAAGAACAGCAGTTCAAACCATCTGTTTTTCTCCAAGGATGAGGATCCATCACACGCAGATTTTTACTTGACTCTAACCCTGTGAGAATATTGTTGTCAGATGGAGAAGGTAACATTTGTTTTACAGCTAGCATGATAACATACCATGCTTTAAAAAGTAGCTACAGTAAATAGCGTAACAAAAGGTTTGGGTGAAAAAGGGGGAAAAAAGAAAAAAATTAAGAAACCATCATATTATGAGCTCCAAAGTAATTCCCTTTCTGTTTGTTCCTTTGATCCACTTAAGTGTTCTGTCACAAATCTTCTGGTGAAGAAATACGATAAAAATTGAAAAAACAACAGAACCTTGCTATAATAAGTCAGAGATGCCTTATAGAAGAACCTTGGAGGGTTTGTTAAAAAAAAATATTCTGAGAGTCATATTGTACAGACCTGCAGATTACAATAACAAAGGCTAAGTCGTACCTGATAAGGAACAATGCTGCCATGAGCTGTGCCCCAGCGTTTTGCTTCCTTTTGGCCAATAAGATAATTAGCACCTACTTGGGTCAAACATGCCACCTGCCAGAATAAAAACAGGAAGAAAAGGAGTTAGTTTGCCTGTAATCATTAAGAAATTGTTATACTATAAAGCCACTTTGCTTCTTGTCATCATAGAGGGGAAAAGAGCCAAATTCAGTGTGAACATATACATGTCTGTATTCTCTTCACACAAAGAGAGAACATTACTACATGACTAAATGATAATCAGTATAGAAATATAAACACAAAGAAATTCATCCCCTGAAAAGGCCATCTGAAGACAGATGTCAACAAAGCCATAAGCATTTTGATCTAGCTTTGGGTGGAAAAAATAAGCCACATTAGGATATGTTAGTCACTAGTATATGAACTCCCTTCTATGGCTATGCCCTTATTCTTTCCATTATGATAACACTAAAACATCTTGCATCATCACTAAGGCCAGTGAACCAAAGCAAAGAGCTACAGACTTCTGAGCTAAAGAGAAATAATGCCAAGATTCTATTCAGGCAGTTAGTTGCGTTTTGAAGAAAATACCCAAGCATTTTTTGATGTGGAAAAACAAGATTGTTTTAAAAATTCATTAATAAATTTCCCTTCCCCTTCACCGCCTGTCAATGCCTAAATCAGGTGTTAAAGCTGACCCTACGGTCATAAAAGTGGAGGAGCTAGACCTGCTCCTTGTCTGCTGCAGCTCTTGGGAGAGTGGCCCCAAAGCCAAATCTGGGCAACACAGTACAGCTTGCCCTGAAGGTGTAGATATGGGAGATCTGGTCCTGAGGAGATGAAATCGGGAAAACTGGACCCGCCCCTTGCTCATTGTTCCAAGGGGTGAACTAGCCAGGGCAATGCAGGAGAGCTCACCGTGGTGGTGAGGACAAGGAAGAGCTGGCAGACTGACCAATCCTGAAACTACCAAGGTCCAGAACCAGGATTGGCCTACCCACTTGTGATCTGCTGGAGCACATGAAGGGACTAGTCCTACAGACCCAAAGCTGCAGAACCTCCACAACACAGGGCAACATCAGGATAACCACGAGGATTCCCAGTGAACGCTCCGTATTGATAGCATAGCAGAAACCAGACGCCTCGAACCAGTACAATGACTCTTCGCAATGAAAGCTTGCAAGTAACGATATATGGACAAAGGGGTTTACTGTATGACTTATTATGTCACACTGCAGCTTCCATGATGAGATTCCCCCGTCTTTTTTATTTCTTTTCTTTTTTTTCTCTTAAATTTTATCGGGGGGTGAGCAGAGACTGTAAGGGCAGAGGAGAGTGATGCAGAGGCAGGAAATGAATGGAATCGAGATGCATGATGTGAAAGACAACGAATAAATAAAAAGAAAGTTAAATGAAATAAAAATTGATCAAACCTTCCTAATTTAAGCAAAAATTACTTTCTCTCAACTTGGTCTGATCCACATGCCTTCATTATTAGGCTCATTTTGTTTTGAGCAGCATAGATCTTTTAGGGGTCATATGAAACCTCAGCTTCATTCTGTGGATCTTGATGTTCTAGGAACAGATCCTGAAAACCCTCTTATTTTGATTTTGGTTCATTTGCTAGTGGTTTGAGACTCGAGTCAGAGCCTCAGTCAATAACCCAGGATACCCAGGAACAAACTTTATAGCCCAGGCTAGCGTCAAACTTGCAGCAATTCTCCTGCTGTATACTGGGATCATAGGCACAACCTGCAAAGTTTTAAGTCTGCATAAGGAAATGGGGATAATGGCAGGATTTCTATGACCATTTATAGGGATCTCAGGATCCCTAGATATGTAGGCCTCAGAGATTAGGACTATGAAAGGGATTTCATAATTTAAAAGAAAATATCTGGTTTCATGACATAGCTTCGATATTAAGCTTAATTTTCCTTTTCTAGATCATCAGTTGTGATGGGGAACCTACCGAGCCTGTAATTCAAACACACTCCAAACTGCTAGAAGTTTCTGGAACAACTCAGGTATTGATTTTTTTCAGGGCAAGGTGCCTTAGCCATTGCATGCCCTGTGCCCAGCATGGAAAGTGTACCTCTTACAAGAGATACCAATAAGAAACATGCTGAGTGCATCTTGCTGTTTTATCAACCATTTTCCTCTATTTTGGAGACTGACCCTCGTTTTTGTGTTCATTCACTGCTCTGCTGAAATTGGAACTGCCTTGTGGCAGCTGGTTTGGCTGTACTACCCAGGTGGCAAAGCTAATAAATTCTGAGTCATTCACTTCTGGACTTCCATCTGGTATTGGGCATTTGAACCATGAAACACTCCAGGGCTGCTTGGACTGCCTAGTGCTAATGATCATTTCACAGACCACTTCTGTGTCTTTCAAAATGCAAAATCAAAAGAACATTTTGTAGTGAAAAATGCCCTGGAAGGGAATTCCAGAGTCATGGTTTCTAAGTTTTTCCAACTTGCAAGTAGGCATCTAATTTAACCTCTTTGACCTCCAAATATTTTCTCTAAAAAGTTATGATCATTTTAGCTAAACTTGTGGGTTTTAAAGTATTTCAAAATCAAATAAAGTATTTAAAACCCTAATGTATAGACAGACAATATCCCAAGTGCTTGGGATGAAGCATATGATATAACCCACAGACAATGTAAACACAAACTGCAAATTAATAAATGATCTCAAAGTTTTCAATTAAGAACTGTACTTCTAACATTACTATTCCTTTAAGCTGTTAAATGATAAGACAAAAGAGATAGAATGGTAGTTATTTTCTCATGATGCCTCTTCCTGAATTTTGGGGACATTTTCTGATGTCTGAATTCTGTAAGACAGATACTTCTTTCATGTATCTCTTTATAGGACCTATGTATTTTTTTCTTTCAGGAAATCCCAATGAAAGTCACTATCTAAGACATTGATGAGACTATAGGATGAGAATTCAAATTCATAAAGGTAAATACAACAAAAATTAATCACTATTGGTTTATTGTGTCTCTTTTTTATTTCAAAGTCAGCAAAGATGCATGAAGCAGGACATGGGGAAATGATCACAAGTGAAACTGGAAACCCTAAAACGAGATACATAAGGGCTAGACTCAAGAATGACTATCAACCTGGGTACCTTATTCCTTAGATATCCTATTATTCTCTTTCAAGTGTGTGTGAGTGTGTGTGTGTGTGTGTTGTGAGTTAGGGTCTCTACTGAGTCTTGGAACTCAGTATGAAGATAAGGCTTGACCTGCCCAGCCCTTTCAATTTTTGACTTTTCTTTGCCCGATCCTGCCTTATTTGGAGTAAATTTGAATTAAAGACCAGAACTTACCTATCAAACTACTTCTAAATGGAAGATAATATCTATTTCCTCTATACATCAGTAATTAATCCCCAAAGTGTTTCAGAATCACCAGGTTCTCAATGGGTAGAAAGGTTAAATAAGATTTTAAACCAGTTGTCATTAAAATAAAACCATAATTTGTTGGTAGCTTCTCAAAGACAAAGTTAGTTGGGAGAATAATTCTATTTTTGAAGAGAGCAATGGGGCTAAACTTAGCAGTTCAATGTTTAAAGAGGGCATACAAATCTGAGAGTAATCTGCTGTTTATAGGGGTGTATTTTAAGGCAGGAGAAGGGGAGAAATTCAACAGCTATGAGGTGATTTTGTATGAAAAATCAGAGGTTTCTTGGGCAATTAGTGACAAATTTTTCACAAATTAAAAGAATGCAGGATGTGACTTTTAGGTTAATAACTACATACTAAACACTCATTCTAAATATTGCATTAGATCATTACTTTCATCCCCTAAACTTAGGCTCATTAGTTCATCAAGTGGACGCTATATAATTTACTCAGAATGTTGCTTTTATATGGTTTCATCTAAACAAAAAAAAAGACAACTTTGGTTTAATAATAATGATTCTGCAGTAAATCTATTATTTTAAATAACACAGTGGTCCTGGTAGTCTTTGTATCTAACCAGAAGTCCAATAAGATTAACCTTAAGTGGATCACAAAAGGCACAGCCTCTAGAGGCTTGAGGAATGTTGCATTTTTTTATTTCACAAAGAAGCCTTGTGATACTTGTCACCACCTGACCACAAGCTACATTTTCAACAAGTAAACTGAAGCAATAGAACAGTTCATCTGCAAGAGAAAATCAACTCTAAGACCAAAAAGAAAACTAGAACTATGGTTCATTGCATCAAAACAGGCCATTTTCCTCCTGCTGCAACTCTGTATATTCTAGCCAATAACTATGCTACACTAAATACTAAACAAACATTCATTTATTCATCTCTCTCTACCCAGTCTTAATCATCAATTTTAACATCATCTTTTCTATCAAGCCCCATGTTCTTTATCTAAACAAATGATATTTACAGGCTTTAAATGAATAGAGTACCTTAATACAACTAATCTCTGCTATACTTTCTAAGGTGTACTTGTTCTACAATTACAAGGCAATAAGATGTCAAAACTAAAAGGCACTAGATTAGTTCTTCCCAAACATAGCTGTGCATGTATCACTATTACACTGTGGAGGAACATTGGAATTCTTCTAACACACCCCTAAGCTTCTGAATCAAGTCCCCTAGGTACAGAACATGTGGAAAAATCATGAGGCTAGTGTACTTTTGGTTGCACACTGGATTTGAATACCAAAGTTTTAACAATGTTAAATCAAATAGTTTAACATTATACATGGATAAATAAAAGAATATAGAAGAGAAATAGCTGAGGCCACACAGCTACTTAATTACTCCAACTCCATTGTTTTCCCTATGTTATAATGGTATCTGTGTCTCCTCTTGTTCTTTTTTTTTAACTTTTTATGATTCATTTATCTTTATTTTATGTGCATTGGTGTGAAGGTGTCATACCTCTGGATCTGAATTTTCAGACAGTTGTGAGCTGCCATGTGGGTGCTGGGAATTGAACCCGGGTCCTCTGGAAGAGCAGTCAGTGCTCTTAACCGCTGAGCCATTTCTCCAGCCCCTCCTCTTGTTCTTTTTAAATTAGGGACAAGTTTATGGGAAATACTGTGTATCCTAAACCCTTTTTATGCTCTCGTGCATATAACACAGAACCTCAACACTGACAGTTTTAGTAATTTAAATAGCGATCAGTATTTGTTGATTAAGTAAATGCTTGAGATTATTATATGAAATATACTGTGCTGGATGTGAGGATGGATATGGATAGAAATAAAGACAGATAGGCACACAGATAGATGATAGAAAGATAGATAGATAGATAGATAGACAGACAGACAGACAGACAGATAGATAGATAGATGCAGTATAATCTAACCTCTTTTGTTCTTATGAATACATGAGAAAATAAATAAGTATTAAGGCACCTGATGGATAAAGGAGATGGATGCAAAGGAATAAAAATCACATGTAAAAGTTCTGAGACAAAAAAAATTATACTGACAGAAAAGCAGGGGAAATCCAGTCAGTCATGGGCCTCAGATGCTCTCTGACAGCATTCTTAGTCTTTTGGCTGGGAGAAGCTATGGGTCTGGACATGCCAAAGGATTTACTTAGTAATCATAAAAATGTTTTAAAAAAACCCACATTGGTAATAAGTAGCTAATATGGAGCCAAGACAATGCAAAATAATAAGTAATTAGGCCCAGAAACTGCAGCATTTCAACATCTTATAATTACTGAAGCTCTGACCGGACTGTGGTTAAGCTGGCACATCTTCTTCCCAGGATTTCACCACAGAGACTTACTTTCCTGATAAACATATTGTCAGGCCAGCTACTGGTAACTTTTTGTTCTGAAGTTTTCATGTAACATCATGTACTTTTTTCAATAGTTTGGATGATTTACTTATTCTCTATTGTATTACAGCATGTGCCTACTCCTTTAAGATAATAGTTAGCCAGCATACAGTTCACAACCCCAGAGAACCTAGACAACAAAGAGGACCCTAAGAGAGACATACATGAATTGAATCTACATGGAAAGCAGAAAAAGACAAGATCTCCTGAGTAAATTGGGAACATGGGGATCATGGGAGAGAGAAGGGGAGGGGGAGGGAAGGAGGGGAGCAGAAAAAAATATATTCTCAATAAAAACAATAAAAAAGATAATGGTTACCCTAAGCAGTCACATCCCTCAGCCTGAAGAAATAAGACCATGCCCTGATGTAGTTTCATTTCTGTCTAGTAGACTTAAAAGGTATGCTATTCTCCAAACGTATGGACCTGCCCAGGACCCAGCTCCCTTTATGCTCCTTGCTACTTAAACCACCCCAAATTAAGTCATGACATGTGGAATTTTCCTCCATATCCAAAAAGATTTTTAACAAGTCAGCTATTTCTCTTTGTCATTCTGTCTATAACATCTGTCTTTCTTTCACTTGAAGCTTTGCCTCTTTTTTATTTAAAATATAATTACATTATTTTCCTCCTTCCTTTCCTTCCCTCCAACCCCTGGCATATCTTTTTCCTCATTCCCTCTCAAACTCATTGCTTCTTTTTCTTTTACTATCTTTCTCATACACATATGCATAAATATTCAAGTACAACATACTGAGTATATTTAGTGTTGTTTAAAGAGAAGAAATGTGTGAGGGATTGTAAACAGAGACTGCTCACTTGTTTCCCGACACCCAGACCCAAATAATCACACAAAAACTGTATTAATTACAACACCGCTTAGTCTATTAGCTCAGGTTTCTTATTAAATAACTCTTACATCTTAAATTAACCCATTTCTATTAGTCTGTTTATTACCACAAGGTTCTGGCATCTCTCTCCTTTGACAGCTACATGCTGTCTCCTGGAATCTGCCTACTTTCTCTCTCTATCTCTGTTCAGATTTCCCACCTGGCTTTGTTCTGCTAAGCCATTGGCTGAAATAGCTTTATTCATCAACCAATGAAAACAACACATATACAGAAGGACATGACACATCATCTCCCCTTTTCTGTCTAATTAAAAAAAAGATTTTAACTTTAGCATAGTAAGATTATATATAAAAAACAGGTATCAAGAATTACAGTTACAATATATTTGTGAGTTTAAAGTTTTATATCGATTTTATCTTTTATCATAACAAAGGAAAACTATAATTATAACTACCTATTCTTCAACTCCATCAAAGACCCAAGAGAATATAGATGATATGGGATGTGCTTCTTTATATGTGTTGCTTTTATTGGTTAATGAATAAAGCTGTTTTGGCCAATGGCTTAGCAGAGCAAAGCCAGACAAGAAATCTGAGCAGAAACAGAGAGACAGAGTAGGTGGAGTCATGGAGACACCATGTAGCTGCCGAAGAAGAGAGACACCAGAACCTTACCAGTAAGCCACAACCTTGTGATGATACACAGATTAATTGAAATGGGTCAATTTAAGATGCAAGTGTTAGTTAAGAGGAAGTCTGAGCTAATAGGCCACACAGTGTTGTAATTAATATAGTTTCTGAGTGATTATTCAGGTCTGGTTGGTCAGGAAATGAATGAGCAGTCTCCATTTACAAGTGATGCCTAGGAAAACACAAATACAAGGATGAATGAAATTATTAAGGTCATCCAGTATTTGAAAACCAAATTAAATAAAGAGATAGAAACAGTGAGGTAAAATTCAAGCTGACATAAAAATGAGATTGAAAAACTCAATAACCTAAATATAAAACTCAGGGGAAATGCCTTATACATAGAATAGATCAAGAACATCAGTACTGAAGAAAAAGTAATTAGCCCATACAATAAAAGAATATAAAAAGAAACTTTTAAACATAGTAAAGGAATACACTGGAACTTTGGGATACCGTGAAAAGTACAAAGCTTTAAAATATAGGCATAGATGGGGAAAAGAATCCTAGGGCAATGGCATAGACAAAATCATCAACAAGATAATAGAGGAAAACTTCTCCAAACTGAGAAGAGGCATACCTATACAGATTCAATGCGCACACACAACACCAAATAAAAAGACTAGAAAAGAAAATGACCACAAAAAATAATACATAAAGCACTAAACAAACAGAACAAGGAAAGTAGTGAAATCCTCAAAGAAAATCATAAGTCACATATAAAGGAAAATATACCGCAATAACAGCTTTTTTCCCTGTCCCAAAAAATCTTTGAAAGCCAGGAGTACCTAGAAAGATGTATTCCAAGTTCACAAACACCATGGCTGCCAGCACAGACTGCTTTACACAGAAAAACTATCATCCATAGTTGAGAGATAAACAAAAACTTCCCATGATATAAGTAGGGTAATGGAATTCATGTACACAAAAGCAACCCTATGGAGAATACTGAAAGCAATACTCTAGAATGACAAGAGGAACAAGCACAGTCAAGAGATTTAGAAAAAAAAACAAATAACACCATAGCTACTGAAACAAAAATATGACTAGGAACACTAACAGCAGAAAAGCAACAAAATTATTCAATCAATACACGCCTTCACTAATAACTTTAAATATTACTTACCTCAACTTTCAAATATAAAGAAATACCATAGATGAACAGATTAAAGAAGCAAAATGAATATTTCTGTTGTCTACAAGATATTAAGCTTTAAATGAGAGATCGCCTAAGAGAGAAAGACTGGAAGAAAGCACCAAGGAAATGGCATCCGATAAAATAGCCTTCATACAAAAACTAACCAGAAGCAATAAAGAAGAAACTTCATTCTAATCCAGGGAACAATTAAACAAGAAGACATTATAATCATAAGCATATAAGAACAAAACTCAGATGAGTTTTTCATAAAATGTATATTACTGGAATTAAAGACAAATATTAACACTAACACATTATACTATGCAATTTAATTATCCCGCTTTAGCCAATACAATGTTCATCTGGACAAAAAATAAACAAGGACATATTAGAATTAAATGATATCATACATCAAATGGATTTATCAGATATCTACAAGATATCCCACTAAAACACCAGTGAATATTCACTCTAATGAGAAGGCCACTAAAATTCCATTAAAATATGGGACATAAAACAGATCTTAACAAAATCAGAAAAGTGGAAATAGCTCTGTGTATAATATCTAACTATAATTTTTAAAAACAAAATTTAATGCAAACAAACTTCTAATATGTATACAAACACATAGACATTAAATAATTCATTACTGAGTGATGAATGAATCAAAGAATTTTTTCAATTTTTAAATTTCTGTACTAAATAAAAATTAAAATCATAACACAAGAAGGCCTCTGGGACACATTAAAAGCAGTCATAGGAGGAAAATTATAGCGCCAAGTGACTACATTAAAAAATGAGAAAGAGTACAATTAAATAACTTAATGATGCAACTCAAGACTTTAGAGAAGCAAGAACGAACCAAATCCAAATCCAATAGATGGCAAGAAATAATAAAACTCAGAGAAGAAATAAGTGAGATCAAAACAAGCAAAAAAAATACATTACAAAGAATCAAAAAAAATCCAAGAGCAGATAAAATCACTTTTATGAGAAAGAGATTTGAGTTCCTGGCAATTTCATCCTATTAATATAATTTTCATGTCAAATTCTAGCCTCTACATCTTTTATTTCATTTGTTTTGTTTCATGTTTTTGAAAGAAGATCTTATATATCCCCAGTTGATAGTAAGTTTACTACTTAACTCCCAGTCCTCCTGCCTTTTGCTCCCTAAAGAAACTGGGATTACGGGCATAAACAACCATGACTGGCTTATATCCCTCACAAGTGAATTAAGAACTGATTCTTCCAGAACAACAACTAGAGCCCAGAAAGAAAAACAAAAAAAAAACATTTAGGAGTAGATAACTTATTAACTTATTTTGGTCAACATGTGTTGAAAGGTATTTCAAGAACTCAAGGGGTGGAGAGCATAAGCAAACATCTCTTTACAATAAGTAAGGCACCAAAGACAAACCAAAGCAACAAATATATCCAATCTTACTATGAAAATCCAATGGTTTTACTTGACTTACTGGTGATAGGTTCCTAACAGTAATAGCAGTGACTTCAAAATAACTGTATTATCAAACACCTCACCCCGGCATCGATAATGATTCCCTTATAACTATACAGATAGAGTCATCGACCCCTCCCCCCCATGCTTAAGGCAGCCTTCTATTTCCTATATAATCAAGCATCTCCCATGATGAATAGATGAGGCAAAGTTACATACAGCTGGGAACATGGCTATATAAGGAAGTAGCTGGTTTTTTAGGCAAGAATCTAATGATCATTTTGTCCTATCCTTTTATGGGGGAAAAGTCAGCAGGTCCACACTCAAGGGTCTCTTATTAGTTAGCACTGTTGCTCTAAATTAGATGGTATCAGTTGTTATACTCAACATAGCAGTCCATAAAAGCAGGGGGGGAAGAAATAAAAAGAATTTTATTTATACATGCCATACTTCTCTTTTTAGTTTGACGTTTTAGTAAGGATAAAAGCACATGTAATGTACTGTCAATGTGAGTTGTTTATACATATTATCAGGATTTTTAATTTAAAAATTTCCACCTCCTCCCCTCCTCCCATTTACCTAACCCTCCTTCCGCTCCCCCTCCCCATCCCTCTCCAGAAAGAGCAATCAGGGTTCCCTCCCTTGCGGGAAATCCAAGGTATTCCCCCCTCCATCCAGGTCTAGGAAGGTGAGCATCCAAACAGACTAGGCTACCACAAAGCCAGTACGTGCAGTAGAATCAAAACTCAATAACATTGTCCTTGGCTTCTCAGTCAGCCCTCATTGTCAGCCACATTCAGAGAGTCTGGTTTGATCACATACTCCATCAGTCCCA
>LOEQ01006160.1:16954-27971 GCA_001685075.1 Bramus lutescens
TAATTTGTGATCCTAGAGAAGCTAAATAAGAAGGTGAACCCAAAGAAAAACAAACTCAAAGAGGCTCCTTATGGAGTTTGCTAGCCATTTGGGCAAGAAACTTCTCTTGGCTGGACTGCTTGATGTTATTCCATATGAAATGGACATGCAGGACACACAGAAAAATGACTGCTGAATTTGTCTAAAGGTGAGATGGTCTTTTGTGGTTCCTGCTTCATGAAAGAACTGCCAGACATTTCGCAGGACACAGAAAAAAGCAACTGATGAACTTTGCCAGTTCAAGGCATAAGATCTTCAAATTTTCTGATTCATGGAAAAGTCTGCCAGATACTTTGGGCCTGTAGGCTGAATATGGATGCCACAATGTTACAGAAGAACTCTGAGTGACTGTCCAGGCAGCAAGATGTCTCTGTCAATTCTAGAGATTTAGAATTTGCTTACAGTGCACTTCCTGTTTACTTAGGTAATATTATATCCTTCTAGAGTCTTTAATGGAGTTGAAGAATAGATAGTTATATAGTTTTCCTTAGTTATAATAATAGGTGAAGTAGATATAAATATTATAACTATAATTCTTGCTTGATAACTGATTTGTTATATATAATTTTGCTAATGTTAAAACCTTCCTTTAAAAAAAAACCTTCCTTTTTATTTAGACAGAAAAGGGGAGGTAATGTGGGATTCCCCTTTGCATGCTTGAATAACATTGGTTAATAAAGAAGCTGCTTTTGGCCAATGGCTTAACAGAGTAAAGCCAGGCAGAAAATCTAAACAGTGATGTACAGAGAGATTAAGTGGAGTAAGAGAGATGCCATGTAACAGCCACAGGAAACAAACAGAACCTAACCTACGGTAAACCACAAGTCTCATGGTAAAATATAAAATAATAGAAATGGGTTAATTTANCAGAAGAACTCTGAGTGACTGTCCAGGCAGCAAGATGTCTCTGTCAATTCTAGAGATTTAGAATTTGCTTACAGTGCACTTCCTGTTTACTTAGGTAATATTATATCCTTCTAGAGTCTTTAATGGAGTTGAAGAATAGATAGTTATATAGTTTTCCTTAGTTATAATAATAGGTGAAGTAGATATAAATATTATAACTATAATTCTTGCTTGATAACTGATTTGTTATATATAATTTTGCTAATGTTAAAACCTTCCTTTAAAAAAAAACCTTCCTTTTTATTTAGACAGAAAAGGGGAGGTAATGTGGGATTCCCCTTTGCATGCTTGAATAACATTGGTTAATAAAGAAGCTGCTTTTGGCCAATGGCTTAACAGAGTAAAGCCAGGCAGAAAATCTAAACAGTGATGTACAGAGAGATTAAGTGGAGTAAGAGAGATGCCATGTAACAGCCACAGGAAACAAACAGAACCTAACCTACGGTAAACCACAAGTCTCATGGTAAAATATAAAATAATAGAAATGGGTTAATTTAATATGTAAGAGCTAACTAGAAATACACTTAAGCTATTGGGCCAAATAGTATTGCAAATAATATATAGTTTTGTGTGATTATTTCAGATCTGGACAGACAGGAAAAAATGAGCAGCCTCTGACAACAAATAGAAAGAATAGAAGTTACAAAGAGGGCTTCAATGCTTTTAGCTTGAACTTTGAATAGACTGTGAATTTACTTCTAGAAATGGCTTTCTTAATAAAGAAAGATGTTGCGTTTGTTGGTTGTTCATCCATGAAAAAGATTATGTTGATTTATTTAAAGGTGCACTAGCATGTCCAAGGAGCTACAATCCAGTTATGGGAGCCTGAGATTACATGTGCTGTTTCTGTTAAGGAGACAGATGGTGGCAGTTGAAGAAAAGATAATCTGAAATTATCCTTCAGATATGAGCTTTAGTAGGAGAAAAGGCCTAATAAGTAGAGGGCCACGGTTGAGCTTGAAGTGAAGAATGGGAGAACAGTGCAGCGTATCAGAGACTACATAATGGGGCCTTGAAGAGGAAAAGAGCTTTTCTTTTTTATCTTTTTGTTGTGGTGGTTAACATTTTTATTGTTTTTAATGAGCTATATATTTTTCTCCACTCCCCTTTCTTCCTTCTACTCTCTCCCAGGATCCCCATGCTGGAAAGGAGCTTTTCTTTAAAATCTAGAAAAAAATCTTCATTAGGAGAATATGAGAGATAGCTAGCTACCACAGAAAACATAGCAGGGACAAAGGAGAGAAGGGAGTTTGCAGAGAAATCCTCCAAAGGGCATATTTTGCCTTTTATGCGTTTTGAGGGACTTGTAGGAAGTACCATACAATATAATTTAGTCTGGTTTATTCTACATGACTTCAGATAATGGGCAGACCTATAAATTTCTCTTGTAATTCTGAGGGGGAAGAGCTATAAGGCCAAAACACAGAAAGACTTAATTCTTTCCCAGAGACAGAGAGGTGGGATCTGGTCTCTTAGAATGATTAGCATATTAAAGTGACTGGCCCCTGACCTAATGTTGGCTATCTGGTAGCATTCACAACAGATTTACAAAAGGCAGAGCTCAAAATGGTGACCAAGCTTTCTGTTTTCTGCGTTAAAAATTCCCAGTGGCAGGATGTCATTTTCTCTTATGATGAGGTGAATGGTAACTCCTATGATCAAGTCAGTACTCAGTTTACAATGAGTTCAATGAAAGGGAGATTAACTTGACACAAATGCACATGCCTGCAGTCAGTAATTGTAAGAGTTAAGTATGAGAATCATCTGAGCCCAGAAGTATGAAACTGCCCGAGAGACGTAGCAAGAGAAGATAAGGGAGATGTGGAAATAAAAAAGAGAAAGAGAGTAAGGGCAGTGTTGAAATGAAGGAATATAGCAATAGGAAAGGAAAAGGATGGAAGGNGAGGGAAGGAAGGAAGGAAGGAAGGAAGGAAGGAAGGAAGGAAGGAAGGAAGGAAGGAAGGAGAGGTAGGAAAACTGTCTTACTGAGCCTGTCCAATAAGGGATCAACTCCTAAAAGATATGCTCCTGTTGCTCTGGAAAAGTTGCCCTCCATGATCTTTGCAGCATCCCGAGTGAACTTGGGGGAGAACTCTGAGTACCAGATGAGTTTCCTAATCCAGCAGATACCTGGCCTTCACCTTTGAGAGCTAGGTATAGAACAGAGCTAAGGTATTTCTGGACTCCTCTTCCTTATACACTAAGAAATAATAAATTTTTGTTGTGTTAAGCAGTATTTATACAAACTTTCTGGTAATTTGTTATCTGGAAATAGAAATTTGATAGATAAATGTGGACAACTGTGGTCCAGCTGGGTGGGAAATTGGAGGGAACATAAGTCTAAGGGCAAGTCACTAGAGTTTACCAAAGAGGGGGGACAATAAAAAGGACAGGTTATAAAGTTTGGAAAATAACAGAAAGGTTAGAGGCCAAGGGAGAAAGAAGGAAGAGAATAGAATGCAAGTCAAATACTCAAGTGAGTTAAAGGACAAGACTGAGAATCTTGTCCTCCAAAAGTTAACCTTTAAATAAGGACACATCCAGTAGAGGAACTGGAGTAGACAGAAAGAAAAGGATTTGAAGTTAGTAGGAGGTTGAAGCCTCAAGCACAAATACCACATCAAGTTTGGCACTGAGAAGAGGAAAGGGACAGACTCTTAAAATAGACTACAGAGCCAAATCACCAAGAACATGGTGACAAGTAAAGCTTATCTATGATGCTACCCTTTAAAATCCAAACTTTCCTTACACAAAAGGAATTCTTCCCTTTCGGTAGACTTTCAATTCATGCTCCCAAGTTCATGAAGAAAGGTTTTATCATCCAGGCTTGTCGAAGAACTTCTAAGTAATGGAACTAAATAAAAGACCCTGCATGTAACAACAGCTTTCAAACCGAGCAACGGCACAAGAGCAAATGTGACTGACTTATACTCTGTCTACATCAGCTCACTGGCTAGCCTCCAAGTCCAGCCAAGATGATTTTTATGATCCACCTTGCAGTTGGCACAGTCCTTGTCTGGCCTGCTCATACTACTGAGGGCTGTGTAATGCTCCCAGACTAGAGAGAAGACCGACTAAACTACAACACATAGCTATGTTCCTTAGTAATAATTCCTCAAAGACATATGGGAGTTTTGAGGGAAAGTACAACAGCAGGTGTAGATTAGAACAGGAAGTCATGATGTCAGCGATGAAATGATTCAGCATATCATGCATACGTTAGGCCATTACACCTCAAACAAAATTCCATGGAATGACTTCAGGTATTAATGCCAAGATTTGACTTAGAAAAAACAAATGGATAAGAACGAACTTTACACATGCAAGAGAGAGAAAATGTGTTTTGTATCCTTAATTACTAATTTTTCCTTTTTTTTGAACATTTTAAAATTTTGCATCTTATTTTCCTTCAGCAAATTGCTTATTGGATGGTTACTTTGTTCAGGTATTGTGCTAGGTGCCAAGCTACAGTGGTCAAAGGGAATAGATTATTATTATTGTCCCTTGAAAAGATATACACAAAATATTCTATCATCTTGTGACATGGGAAAAATATATATAGATCCGAAACAAAGATGCTTATCCCAAAGTTAAGTTTTCATTCCAAGTACATTCTTTTCACACCTCCACCTTCTGTGCCCCACACATATGCAATGTTATTTAACTGCTCTATATGGCCTTCTTTATAAGTCAAGGAGGTTTTTCACAGGAACAAAAATGATAAGGCTATTTTATTCACTATACACACTGACTGACCATAAACACACACTTCACAGAGAAAAATTGAACCTCAGGAATCAGTCAGAATTCATCAACAATAGACTACATGACACAAATCATTCATGAGGCTTTTAACATCTAAGCTTCAATTGTAGACATGTTTGAACATTTCCCCATCACCTCTAAGAGCCCTCAAAGGTACACCAACATAGCCTTTGATGATACACTGTATCCTATATCCATATTCTCATATGTCCCTATCTCAGCACACTTAAATATGATGTGCATTCTCACATAGCCACAAGTATGTTTTCATATTTAGAAGACAGTAATAGGATTTTTAGACACTCTAAAGAGCAGCTCTGCTTTGTTGTGTTAATTTCTCATATTCACCAGACAATTGCTCCTTTAGCCATATCCTCCAATTACATCTTAACAGCACTTGGCTGCTGTGACAGTTAGGAAAAGCACACAAGCTTTGTATCTTTCTGATGTCCTAGACAGTTTGTGGAAAGAAATTTAAACCCTACGTCAAGAGTCTTAAATCCCTTTCTCAGCTCAGCTCCTCTACTTCACCTTCCTAGACACAAAGTTCTGACCCCTAAATTCACAAAGTAACCGCTACTTACTCTCTGCCTATATGTATGGCTTTAGAATAGGGTTATAAAGAGTGCTTTGAAAAATACTCAAAGAAAAATCATGAAATTTCATCATTTAAAGATAAATTACCCAAAGCAATAAAAACTAAACTGCCTGCTTACAGACTACAAGTGATGTCAGTGAAGCAGGGCGATGTTTTCCATGTTTCTCGGATACAATACATATAGCAGAAACAGATGCCAAACCAGGTAGGCAGCTTTGGACACTGCAAATGCATTGATTTTTATTAGTCAAAGAATAGTTCATGGACCTTTGATTTTTACCTTTATAAAAAATTGTAGGTACATTACTAATATACTATAATTTGGAGGGTGAGTCATACTCAATCTACTAAGTATATAAAGCTCAATATAAAATAGCAAAATGTATTTCTAGTTAGATTTCTAAGACAGACATTACTATTTAACTCCAGAAGACTGAAAACTGGTGGTTCATAAACATGACTTAGTTTGTCAGGGTTTTTTCTTTGATTGTTTGTTTTTGACTAAGTATGTTTCACAGGTTTTCTTGCCTTATTAGGCTAGTGTGCTAGAGTTGGCTGGCACTTTCTCCCAGTACCAATGGCTATCTCCTCTTACTGTTCTGAGCAAAAACGGACTGAAGGTAAAGGCTTGAAATCAGCTATATGGAAGTGAGACACAATGAAAACTGGAATGTGCTACATTTTACAGCATTTTTTCTAAATGAAGCCAGTTGGCAAGCCTTTGCTTGCATTCCACAACATAGGCAAACAGTTCCCTCAGATGGGACAGGATGCATGCTTCTAAAATAGGCTGAGTAGACCCATGTTAGTCCATTCCTACATGTTGTTATCTGCCATGGTTCATTCATTTTAACTAGATACCTGGCATATGTAAATTTTTGAAACTGCAACTCCTGGACTACAGTCATACACTATCCAAACAAGCTTTAGATGATAAAATTTGGAGCAGGGTTCATTATGCTTGCTTCAAAATTAAAAGTCTGGAAGAGCAGACCTAAATTCAACACTGTGGACAAATAAAACACATCTTTTTCTGTTTTTTCTTCTTCTATTGTGTTATATCAGCACATAAAACATTACGAGATAAATTTCAAGGTATAAAATGAAAAGTTAGTCCAAATAGATTTCTCATTTATGTATAGATGACATCAGAACAGAAGTAAAGCTGTAACGAAGGGAACTAATGGCAGAGGAGGGTACAGATATTGGATAAATGCTTAAAATACATTAAATATTTGAAAGAAAATGCCTTGTGAAACCTAGTATTGTGTACAATGAATATGTGCCAATAAAAAGAAATGGGAGTTATTGAGGGTAAGTACATTATTTAACTACATACACAAGGTATAAAAACTAAGATCTGTATTTATAAGAGAAAGGTCATTGATTATCAAAACTATGAAGATCTTTTAGTTTATCTAAAAACTTATGTAGAGCTAGGCGGCCTGGCCTATATGACTCTCTGTCTCAAAAATAAATTAAAGTTAAATGAAAACTTTATAGAGTTAATGGAAGCCTTGAGAACCTGCACATGTGCAAACACACACACACACACACACACACACACACACATACATTGTTTCCCAAACAAAGCTCTGACTAAATGACTGTGTCAATAGGAATGTGTGAACCTGAAACTAGATACAATCTGGTGAGGATAATCCCCTTTCATGTCACATCAAGTGGGTTCTAGTGATGACTGCTGCTCATCCAGCCCTAATATGTAGGTCTGTGTTTCCAAAGACAATAGTGCTTTCATTACCATTTTTCCCTGGAGGCATGAACACAAACTTCTGCCCACTGTAAGAAAAACAGCAAGAAGCTTCCAAAGTCCCAACAACAAATATGCAGGACATAATTTGGTTTTAAAAAATCCAATGAAAGCTCCTAAAACTTTCCCATCAATGGGGTTCCTCTCAGAGGGTAAAATAGCATGTCAGGAGTCTCTATTGGGGCTTGCGGCTTTTTCTGCTTTTTGTGAGAGTCTTCCTAAATAGCCAAGGCTGACCTTGAATTCATGGTTCTGCTTCCTTGACCTCCTGAGTTCTGTCACTGTGCCATATTTAAAACTGTATCTTTTCTGTGTCTCACTAAACCTGTATCTAGTAAAGGGTTATCTTATCGTGATAGTATTTATTCTTTTTATTAGAATATTAGAAATAACAAGTACTTGAAATTTTACCCTACCTTAAACTACCAATTTTACTACAAGAAAGAAAGCAAAGATATTAAAGAAATGGATATGGGAGAGAAAGAAACAAATGGTTGGGGAGAGGATGGCAAGAAAAGGAAGAGAGAGAACAAAGGAAGGTCATAAACATGTTTCAAAGCAGCATGAGAGAAAAGGGTCATGCTTTTTAGTGAAGAAAAAATCAATTCCCTTGTATTTTTTACATTATTCTTAATATACATTTGGGGTAGGGGTAGAAATCAAATATTGTAGTATTAATCACTTTGAAAAACTTATCTCTGATTTTCAACATCTTTGTACATAGAACATCCTTAAGGGCACATAGGAACATTTAAGAAAGGATCCAGCTAGAGTTGAGGGGAGTTTATTGACAGGAACCAAATTAGTGATGTGGGAATATGAGGGTATGGTTAGAAATGAAGCCTTTCTTGAGGAGTGAGAGTCTCAGAACGCCCAATGTCCACCAAAGCTGCCTCAACCAGTGGCATATCGGTGTTTTATTGACTGGTTGGTTGGTTGGTTGGTTGGTTGGTTGGTTGGTTGGTTGGTTGGTTGGTTGGTTGGTTGGTTGGTTTTCAAGACAGAATTTTTCTGTGTAGCCCTGGCTGTCCTGGAACTAACTCAGTAAGCGAAGTTGGCCACAAACTCAGAGATCCACCTGCTTTTGCCTCGCAGCTGTTGGGATTAAAGGTGTGCACCATCACCACCCAGCCTGGCATTTGGGTCCTTTTCTCACAGATTCAAATACAAAATTCACAGACCACAGAGGGTGAGTTTAAAGAGACATTTATCCTAGAATCAAAGGTAGAAGCTTAAGATAAAGGAGTAGAAGAAGCAGGAGAGACAGAGGGAGGTAAGAGAGAGAGACCCTTATAATTGGAAGAATCCTAGGAAATAGTGTACCATCAAGAAGCTAGACTGGAAGTTTTCAAAATAGCATGGCAGAAATGTGGGTGAGGCGTGAGGAGGAGCTTTCATTGCTGTTATTCCCACCATAGGGTGTTCATGTACCTTCCCTTGGTTGTAATCATGTGCTCATGTGTAGTCTCTAGGCAGATATGCTCATTTAGGAGATAATAATAATTTAAAAAGGAATCAGAACTCTCTTCTGACATTTCTGGCCTCAAACAAGGATATTCTCAGATCTGCTGCTTTGGGGTCCCCGACATACTTGACCAGTTTCTATCATCTATTCTCAAGAATACCAACAAGAATCTCATCATCAGCTCTGTATCAGAAAACCCAGTATCATCTCTCTTTCCTAGCCAAGCCCATCCCCAGCGGATAACAAAGATCTTCTCTCCCATCCTTCCTTCCCCTACTCATCATATTATGCCAGTGTCAAACACCAGCAGGTACTCACTGAGAACACACCATCTAAACAGAACAGGAAAACAGGCAAGTTAACTGAAGACCCTTACTCTCCTCCCCTCCAAAGCCAACCCCCCAGTCTCATCCCAAGTTGTAGTGATATTTTGTTTGTGTTTTAACAAAAAAAGCTTGCCTGAAGATCAGAGTGCAGAGCTAAACCACTAGAGGCTAGGTAGTGATGGCACACACTGTTAATCCCTGGACTCGGAAGACAGAGGCAGAGGGATCTCTGTTAGTTTAAGACCACCCTGAGCTACACAAATTGGTCCAGTCTAAAAGAGAAACACAGCTCACACAAAGGTGATCCTAGCACTTGGGATCACAAGCCTTTAATACCAGTATTAGGAAGGTCAAGACAAGAGTGATATAGCTGGGCAGAGAGAGAAATAATTAGGTGGGAACAGACAGGAGCTCATTGAAGTCTGAGAGAAGAGACTGAAGCAGTAGTTTGAGGAGCAGTCTGAGGAAGCAGTCTGAGGGCAGGATCACCCTTTTTTATCAGCAGTGATAGAGGTAAGAACTCTAGTGACTGGCCAATCTGCTTCTCTGATCTTTAAGATGCTAATCCTACATCTGACTCTGGGTTTTATTTATTTAAAAAAAATAAAAAATAATAGATAGGAACAGGTCTGAGCCAGCAACCTTGGGCCGGAGTGGGCCTGAGGCAACAAATTATACATGAGCAGGACGGATCAAGCAACCTAGGTGAGAGCAGGCCTGAGGCAAGAACTCCACAGGAACAAGACTGAGCCAGTGACCTGGGCTATAGCAGACCTGGGATGATAAACTGTAAAGGAGCAGGACTGAGCCAATGACCTGGGCCAGAGCAAGCCTGGGATGGTAAACTCCACAGGAGCAGAAGCAGATCCAGACCAGGAACACTTGTGAAAGCAGGACTAGGCCAGTTGACCTAGGCAGGCCTGAGGCAGTGAGCTCCACAGAAGCAGAACTGAGCCAGCAACCTAGGCCAGAGTGGGCCTAAGACACCAAGCTCCAAGCAGATCCAGACCAGGGACATTTGCAGAGGCAGGACTAAGCCAGCAACCTGGGCTGGAGCACACCTGAGGCAGTGAAATATACAGGATCAGGTACAGGGGAGCAACTGCTGAGCAAGTGGGCCAGAACCAGAGACAGCTGAGGGTCTGGGCATGAATCTGGCATGAATCTGAGAGAATAAACCTAAGCCAGGACCTCTGCAGGTTTTGGCATGGGTCTGAGACCTCTGAGTGAGTAGATCTGAGACAGGTCCTCTGTGGGTATGGATGCACTAGAATCTGGGACCTACAAGAGAGAAGATCAGAGCCCCGAGACCTTTGCAGGACCAACCCCAAGCTAGGGACCTCCACAGGAGCAATCCAGACCAGGGACATTTACAGAAACAGCTCTGAGTCGGCAAGCTAGAACAAAGCAGACCTGAGACAACAAACTCCACAGTAACAGAGCAAATCCCAGGAGCACTGAACAACCTCCAGGAACACGGAGTGACCAACGGTGTAACTAGAACCATGGCACTGACTGTACCACAAGAAACATCTGAGCCTTGGATCCACTGGCACCAAGAAGATTAATCACCAGAGGCACAGACAGCCCCAAACACACCAATTAGAGAAAAAGATGAGTAAACAAGGTAAGAACACATGCAACACCACAAAGAGCAACAGAAAAACAGCAAAATCTAGAAACCCTACAACAGCAAAACTTTAACAACCAAATATAAATGAAGCAGAAGGAAATGATCTAAAAAATAACTTCAGGAGAATGTTGAGAGGAAATGAGAAAATCCCTCAAAGAAATTGAGGAAAGGACAAAAAGTTGAAAGACATCAGCAAATCTCTTAAAGAAAACCAAGAAAAAGCAAACAAACATATGAAAAAAAATTCAAGACTTGAAAACTGAAATAGAGACAATAAAGAAAACACAAGCTGAGGAAATTATAGAAACAGAAATCATGAGAAAAAGATCAGGAGCCGCAAATGAAAAACATAAAAAGCAGAATACAAGAGATGGAAGAGAGAATCTCAAGTGCTGAAAAATGCAATAGAGGAAATAGACTCATCAGTCAAAGAAAATGTTAAATCTAACAAAAGCTTAAGACAAAATATCCAGGAAATATGGGACACCATGAAAAGGCCAAACCTAAGAATAAT
>LOEQ01006160.1:59482-72802 GCA_001685075.1 Bramus lutescens
GATCTCCTGAGTAAATTGGGAGCATGGGGATCTTGGGGGAGGGTTGAAGGGGAGAGGGGAGAGGCAGGGACAGGGAGGGGAGCAAAGAAACATGTAGAGCTCAATAAAAATAAATAAAAAATTAAAAAATGAAATTTGAGATGAAAAGAAAGAGATCTTAACAGACTCCAAAAAAATTCAGAGAACCCTAAGAACATACTTTAAAATTTTTATATTCCACCAAACTAGAAAGTCTAAAAGAACATGATACATTTATGAAATAGAAGCAGTACTTTAAAATATCCTAAATAAGAGCAACAGAAGATTAAAAAGTCTACTGTACTTCTTAAGCTTTCTCTGAGCAGCAAGTTGGTGGAGGTCTAAGGTGAAGCTGAGCCCCAAGCTTCCCGCTGCTAGCTTTGAAGGAGAAGTGATGTCACTGTGGCGTTATGACTTTTATAGCAGTCATCACTGGCCACATCATCAGAAGCCTCTGGCAGTAGCATTCTGGGGGCTGTCTCACTGTCCACAAACCTCCTGTGAGGGCCAACCTTTGCGAACTCTGTATTCACCTTATAGAGGCAGCATACTTCAATTATGCAGTGCACAGAGGACGTGAGCCAAGACATCTGGCAAGACTGCATCAAATTGTTCCTACAGGCAGAGAGATATGCAGTGATGCAGCAGTTGTCACCAACTGTCCACCCTGGCTATTAGCTTCTTGCCCTGAAGGCAACTTTATCCAGATGACCCAGGAAGAAGTTCAGACCTTACTGGCAAAAGACCTGCAAGAAAAGCTGTTTCTCCAGGGAGTCACCCTTGCTGGGATCAAATACCTGCTAATCCGAGACAACCTGTTCACGGAGGGCAACAACAGCATGGATCTGCATACCAAAGGTCAAAGCAGAGGTAGCCAGGCTGTGACAGTAATTCAGATGGGATCTGTGTACCTTGTGGTGATGGGGAAAAGGGGAGCGAAGGAGGACATCTCATTCTCAAAGCTTTTGAGACAGCAGGCTACAGAGAGGCCATTCTTAAACAAAATTCCCGCTGCTAAGTAAATAAAATGACCTTGTGTTTCACCTGCAAAAAAAAAAAAAATAAAATTCCTAAATAAACAAAGCCCAGAGCCAGATGGATCCAGTGAAGAATTCTGTATAACTTTAAAGTACTAATACCAAAACGTATAAAAGTAATCAACAAAATAGAGGAGTGAACATTTCCAAATTCTCTTATGAAGTCAGAATTACTGTAATAATAAAACAAGACAGAGACTTGATAAATATTATAGACTAATATCACGAATAAACATAGAAGAAAACATTCTCAATAAAATACTGTAAAACCAGATTAAAGAAAATAAAAAGATCACCTACCATGATCAAGTAGACTTCACCCCAGAGATGCAGAGATGGTCCAACATATATAAATCAAGAAACATAATCTACCACATAAATAAACTAAATGGAAGAAACACAAGATCATCTCATTTCATTCAGGAAAGGACTTTGACAAAACCTAACACTGATTCATGATTAAAATACTAGGAGGAATAGGGATAGAGGAGACATAGCTTAGGAAGCCCGTAATCAACATAATCCTAAGGAGAAAAGCTCAAGGCATTTCATAAAAAAATCAGAAACAAGAAAAGGATATCCACTCTCCCCGCTCTTGTTCAGCATTTTACTTAGCTAGAGCAACAAGACAAATGAAAAGCAGTAAAGGAGATATAAACAGGAAAGAAAGAAATCAGTGCATCTTTATTTGCATATAATAGTCTATATGTAAAAGACCCTAAATACTACAATGAAAAACTTCTAAAGCTAATATATTCAGCAAACCATCAGGATGAAAACTAATACACAAAAATCAGTGCCTATCTATATACAAATGACCGACACAGCTAGAAAGAAATTAAGGAAACTACAACATTCATAACCAATTCAAAAATACCTCAGAATAGAAATAAATAATCAAGAAAGTAAAAGACTTGTTTGATGAAAAGTTCAAGATACCAAAAAACTAAATTGAAAAAGATATCAGAAAATGGAAAGACCTCCCATACTCATGGGCTGGCAGAATTAATACAGTGATAGTGGCTATTCTTCCAAAAGGAATCTACTCCCATCAAAATTCCAAAGAAGTTCTTCATCAAAACTGTAAAAAAAAATTGAATTTCAAATAGAAATATTGAAGACTCAAGGTAGTCAAAGCAATTCTGAACAAAAAGAATAATGCAGAGGTATCACCACACCTAATTTCAAACCATAATTTGGAGCCTTAGTATGGCTCTAAACATAGCATGGTACAGGCACAATGATGACTGGAATAGAATTGAAGACAGACTATCAACCAACATTTCTATATATTCACAAGATTTTTTTAAAAGAAACCAATAATATACACTGAAGAAAACTTACCATCTTCAACCGCTGATGGTATGCAAATGGGATAGCTGCATGTAAAAGAATAAAAACAGATCTCTGCATCTGCTTCCATCAGTTACTGGATGAAAGGTCTATGATGATAGTTGGGGTAGTCACCATCCTGATAACAAGGGAAGGCCAGTTCAGGCACTCTCTCCACTATTGCTAGGAGTCTTAACTGGGATCTCCTTGTAGATTCTTGGGAAATTCCCTAGCACCAGGTTTCTCCCTAACCTCATAGTTACTCCATCAAGATCTCTCTTTCATAGCTTCCCCACTCCATTCCTCCTCCCCTTGACAGTCCTGTTCCCTCATGTTCTCATCCCTGTTCCCCTCCTCTTTACTGCCCCCTCTTGCTCCAGCTTACCCATGAGATCTCATCTAATTCCCCTTTCCATGGTAATCCATTTGTCCCTCTTAGAGTCCTCCTTGTTACCTAGCTTCTCTGGAGCTGTGGATTATAGCCTGGTTATCCTTTGCTTTACATCTAATATCCACTTATGAGTGAGCACATACCATGGTTGTCTTTCTGAGTCTGGGTTACCTCACACAGGATGGGTTTTTTTTTTCTAGTTCCATCCATTTATCTGCAAATTTCATGATGTCATTGTTTTGTTGTTGTTGTTGGTGGTGGTGGTGGTGGTTTTTTATGTCAACTGAGTAATACTCCATTGTGAAAATTTACCACATTTTCTTTATCCATTCTTCAGTTGAGGGGCATCTAGGTTGTTTCCAGGTTCTGGCTATTATGAATAATGCTGCTATAAACATAGTTTAATAAGTGTTCTTGTGTATAATTGAGTATCCTTTGGGTATATGTTCAAGAGTGGTATCTCTGGGCCTTAAGCTAGACTTATTCCCAATTTTTCTGAGAAACTATCATACTGATTTCCTAGTGGTTATAAAAGTGTGTACTCCCACCAGCAGTGGAGTAATGTTCCCCTGACTTTATATCCTCTCCACCATAAACTGTCCTCAGTACCAGATGCAGAGATCTACAACCAAGCACCAGGCCAAGCTCTAAGAACCCAGTCAAAGAATGGGAAGAGGGAATATATGAACAAGGGAGGTCAAGATCATGATGGAGAAATCTACAGAGACAGCTGAACCAAGTTTGTGGAAACTTATGAACTCTAGACTGACGACTATGGAGCCTCCATGGGACTGAACTAGGCCCTCCATGGATGGGAGACCATGATGAAGCTTGGACTATCTGAAAGGACCCTGGCATTAGAACCAGGATCTATCCCTGGTGCATGAACTAGCTTGTTGGAGCTGGATCCTTGAGGTGGGATGCCATGGTCAACCTTAATGCAAGGGGGAGGGTTTTGTCCTGCCTTAGCTTAATGTGCCTGTCTGTTGACTCCCCATGGAAGCCCTTACCTGTTGAAAAGAGTGGATGAGAGGTGGGCTGGAAAGGGGGGTGAAGAGACGAGAGGAGGGATGGGAGAACTGTGGATGGAATGTAAAATGAAATATTAGAAATAATAATTTTTAAAAAGAATAAAAATAGATATATGTCTATCACTCTGCACAAAACTTAATTCAAAATAAATAAAGGATCTCAATATAAGACCTGATACCTTAAACCTGATAGAAGAGAAAGCAGAAAATATGCCTGAACTCATTGTCACAGGAAAGGACTTCCTAAACAGGACCCCAAATAGCACAGGCATCAAGACCCCAAAATTTGTAAAAGGACTCCAGGAAAATAAGCTTCTGTACAGCAAAGTGCACCATCACTCAATGAAGAGGAAATTCATAAAATGAAAAAATGACTAGCTATATATCTAATGGAATGCTAGTATCTAGAATAAATAAAAAACTCAAAATTTAAAAAAATAAGAAAATTAATCAATTTAAAATTGGGCAAAGAGTTAAACAGAGTTCTCAAGATATTAAATACAAATAGGTGAGAAACACTTTTGAAAATGTTCAACATCCTTAGCCAGCAGAGAAGAGCAAACTGAAACTACTTTAAGATTCCATCTTACCTCAGTCATAACGGCTAAATTAAAAAAATAAAATAAAATCATGACAAATGCAACTGTGGATGGTGGAAAGGGGAAAACTTATTCACGGTTGTTATTAATGCAAACTCATGCATCCACTATGAAAATCAGTATGTAGGTTCCTCAAAAAGTTAAAAATGTATCTACCATCCAGCTATTCCACTTTTTATTATATGCCAAAAGGATTCCATATTCTACTCTAAAGAGATCTGCCCATCGTGTTCACTGATACTCTCTATTCACAACAGTCATGGCATAAACAGAAAAATGCATAATGAAATGTGCTATAGGTGCACAATGGAATATTAATCAGATATTAGGAAAAATAAAATTGTAAATGGATGGAGCAATCACTCTAGTAAAGTAACCCAGATGCAGAAAGAAAAACATTACATGTTTTTTCTTATCCATGGGTGCTAGCATTAAATTTTTAGATACATGTGTTTAAATTAGAATAACCATAATCCCCATAATAGAAATGGAGACACGGGGGAGGGCTTTTAAATAAGAAGAGATACAAAACACTCATATAAAGGGGTAAAGAGGAATAATGGAAAAGTAAGGATTAAACTGAGGTGGTAAATAGGAGGGCAGAGTGGAAGAGGAACTATGGGAAAGGATAAATCACTAAAGACCTTTGGAAAAGACAGAAACCTACTAGAAAATTAATACGTGTGCATAAAAAGAGTTAAAATTGAGTTTTCCCATGTCAGAGTCAACAATACAACAATATAAATAAATAAATAAATAAATAAATAAATAAATAAATAAATAAACAAACAAATAAATAAAACTTACATAGGTTTTTATTGTTGCCTCCCACAGGTTGAAAGTAAGTCCCTGTTGCTAAAGATACCATGTACTTCAAACACAAGACTCAGAAGATTCAAGTTGGGTCTGACAACCTTCTCCCTGGGGACTAGTTTTCACAGTACTAAAAGGTAATATGAAAAATGCCACGGGAAGGAACAAACCAAAATCCTACCCAGCCAGGATTGCCTATGAACTAAAATTACCAGCACAGCAGCAAACTTCTAATGGTTCAAAATTTTCAATCATATCTTGGTAGTAACCAACAGCTCTCTAATCATCTTAAGTCTCACTCAAAGTGAAGGAGATCATCTTGTTACTAGAACTCAGACAACTGCCCATAGTGAAGTTGTGGGTCTCAGAGGAGAACAAAACAATGATCACTTTACTAGACTAGAATACTTTTTCACTGCTTTCTAAATACATATTCTTATACCCACAGATAAACATATTGAATCCCCCATCAAAGAAGCTTCTCTTTGCAGCAGGTGAGATCATTGCAGAAAATCAAACCTGGTTAAAATGTAGAGGACAACAGATCATGGGGTACCCAGCCCTAATGAAGACATCTATAACATAATTCCTGTATCTGAGGCTCATGGAACATTGCACAAGAGAGGCTGGTAGTTTAGAACGAGCCGGAGACCAGGAAGTCTGCTATGATAGATACAGATATAGATATTGTATCTTAGAAACTCCATTTCTAAGATGATACCTCTTAGGAATGACAGGGTAGATACACCCACGATACTACAAAAATAAGGCTACCAAAACCAGACCAGAAAAAACGGCAACACCAATAAGCATGCTAACAGAAAAGGGGAAACTTTCAGAGATCCACATCCCTACACCAAAAAAACTACAGTCAATTAATGACTGTTAAGGAGGAAGGATTAGCTTTCCTCAGCTATGAACCTCTTAATTAGTTATCCGATACCAAGTGGTAAGCCCTTAAATCAAATCCATACAAGCAACACCTAACAGGTTCAAAAGGCTTTGTTTATGTATTTTATGAAACATATATATTACATATAAACCAATTGTATATTTATAAAAAATAAAGAAAAGGGGACATGAATTTGAGAATTAGTAAGGGTGATGGCAGGCATTATAGGGCAGGTAGTTGGGAGAAGTTCAAGAGAATAAAGTGAATAGTGAAAAATGATGTAGCTATATTTTAATTCCTAAAATGTTCCTTTGAACTTTCCAAGCAGTACTTCGTTTGAGAATAAATTATGAACAACAATTTACATGCAGGGTCTTATAAAACTAAAAACTTTCTTCAGAACTTAGGAAACAATTAAGGGAAGAGGAAGCCCATGGAGTAGGAAAGAAACTTTGACAGCTACATACTGGACAGAAGATTAATATTCAGAATATTATAAAGAACTCAAAAAAGTAAAAAGAAAAGACCCACTCAAGTCTGAATGCAAAGTTCTCAAAAGAAGAATATCAGTGGCTAAGAAATGTCTTGGAAGGTGTTCAGCACCTTAGCAAGTAAAGAAAGGCAATCAAAACAAATTTGCGATTTCATCTTACTACAGTCAGAATGGCAACAATCAAGAAAACAACCAGCCACAAAAGCTAAGGGGGATGTTGGGGAGAAGGACACTCATTCACTGTAGGTAGAACTGCAAACTGGCATGGCCACTCTGGAAATTAATACAAAGAATCCTCAAACAGCTAAAAATGAATCTATCATACTATACCACTCTTTGGCATATGCTCAAAGGGCTCAACAGAAGCAATACTTCTTCAACCATGCCCATCATTGCTCTGATATCAATACTTAGGAAATGGACGCAGTCCAAATGCCCTTCAGCTGATGAACGAGTAATGAAAATGTGGCACATATACACTATGAACTATTATTCAGCTGTAAGGAACATTTAAATTACGAAATTTGTAAGTAAATGGATGGAAGTAGGAAAAATATTACATTGACAGAGGCAACACAAAGAAGAACGACAAATAACACATGTTCTCTCTTATATATGGTTCCCAGTTCCAAAATCGTCAGATGTGAGACCACAATCTGGAGCAAGCACAAAAAGCAGGAAAGTCAAAAGGTACCATAGCGGGGAAGGCATTAGAGAAGGGAACAGCAGTATGGTGCTGGTATGAAAGGGGAAGTGGGGAGAAATGGGTATTAGTTGGGGAAATGGGAAGGTAGTCAATACAACAGAAGAGGGAGAGAGGACTAAAAGTAGGAATAAGAATGTTTGGAAAAAGTCATAAAGAATCATAGTTTTATTTACCTAAAATTACATTAAATACCTATAAATATATATGGGAACTGTGGTAAAGTGGGTAGGAGTGAGAAGAGAAGGTGAGGAATAACAACTAAAATAAAGTATTGTCAAAATGAAAATGAAAATGTGTTGCTTTGCAAGCTAACTAGAAAGTAAATGTTGAAAGCCATAAGGCCGAGCATACACTATGTGGCTACCCTATCAAAATTTGTGCAGTTCACCAATAGAACCACAGAAGTCTGTCACCTTTGTAGTTTTTCATTCATCTTAGCCCTTAGGTAAGGATTGATAGGTCCCAATGTCTTCACATATTCCCAACTGAGTTCAGTGCCTTTAAACAAAATAACTAACAATAATAACATCTTTACCAAGTGGAGCCTAGATATTGAACAAAGAGAGATATGTCAATGCTCTGTTCTCTCAATGGACAAAAAGAAAACCGATCCCCACGTTATTTTAAGGAAGGGCTACATACATTTTTTTCTATGACTAAAAATGAAACATCAGAAGATAGAAGTACAAAGGGATACCTTGTATCTGAAGGCATTAAAACCTCATAGCTGCTTTGAATTAAATGAAAGATTGTAAAAGAGGTCACTCTGCCTCGGTTTATCCTAGCAGTGTAGTGATCTGCCTAGAGGTAGCGAGAAAAAGTAGCTCAGAGGAGGAACACCTGCTGTAAAAGGTTTTTAAACTTACCAACCCCGCTTGTTTAGAAATGGATGCCTTTTAATTTTACCAACTAGGCTTTCAAACTATGCTTTTGTTTTATGTTAATAATGTTCATGTCATTTTCCCCAAAAAGTCTTTGCTCTGATCTAACACATGTGGAAACCTGCATTCTTTTAGAAACCCCACAATACACTATTAATTGAGAGAGAGGCTGTGATACAAATGGCAAGTCAGACACAACTATTTCTGTCACTTCAAGTAACAAATTTTCAAACACACGACTACCTAAAATATTCTGGATTAAAAAGAAAGTGTCTCCTATGTATACTTACTAAATGCAGGCACTCTGACAGAAAAGAATTTCTACATCTAGTCAGCCACTCTCTTTTGAAGAAGAAACATTTCTAAAGTCAATAATAGGTGATTATGCTTGCATAATATGAAAAGATATGAAAAGGGGTTCATCACATGATATCAATAAAAAGACTTTCTCTTTTCCATGAAATCAAGTTGACATTTAAGCTTCAGTTCATTTACAAGAATCACACTTACGCTGTATTTTAATAAAGTCATTCACTTTCCCCTGTGTCTTCCCAAAATTCATTCAAGTATAACTTATTGAAGAATAATTTATTTTTGGCATGTATAAGAGAAATAAATAAGAATATTCTAAGAATACCTACCTCTGGCCCTGTAATGTGCATTAGACCCGACATAGCAGAAGCAATAGCATCATAGCCTGCCCTCTGAGACATGGGCCCCGTCTGGCCATATCCTGCAACAAGAACAGACATTCAGTGCTACACGGGGTGGGGAAGTGTGCTAAAAACCATCCACCTCCAGAAATTGTGCGGTATTCTTCCAATTGGATCTATATGACCCCTTGATGGAAACAGTAAGAATTAGCTAGTGTATTATTATACTATGGAAAACAATAGTTGCAGTGCTGACCACATATGACCTTCAGGAAAGTTTTGTTTGGCCTTTAAAACATTTTGAAATGATTTTATTTAGTTGACAACAATTTAAAAAAAATAAAATAAATAGCACACAAGACACAATTCCAGGCGGTAATGGGTCACTCCTTTAAACCCAGCACTCAGAAGGCCGAGGCAGGTGAATCTCTAAGTTTGAGGACAGCTTGGTCTACAGAGTGAGTTCCAGAGTTACATGGAGAAACCAAGAAAGCAAAAACACAATTACTGGTTTGTTTTAAAAAGCAGAAAGGATAACCAATGTTAGCCCATACTCTCCCATGGCAGCAAAACAAGTTAAGTAACAACCCCCCTTTTACATGGGGCACAACTTCACCTGCCAATCTACATTTCCTCTCTCCTTAGGCCTCCACTCACACCACTTTAGCTCAGCTCCAAGGCTTCACTAGACACTACCTGCTCTTCTTCTGTGTGACAGTACACACAGTGGAGCAAAGTGCATTTCCCAAGATTATGCTTACATATTTTCAACTAAGCAAATAAATTATAAGTGACAAACTTTAAAACTACATATTGTACAGTCCACAACCCCAGAGAACCTAGACAATGAAGAGGACCCTAAGAGAGACATACATGGATCTACACAGGGAGGAGAAAAAGAAAAGCTCTCCTGAGTAAAGCATGGGGGTCATGGGAGAGAGTCAAAGGGGAGAAGGGAGGAAGGGAGGGGAGTGGAGAAAAATGTATAGCTCACTAAAAACAATAAGGAAGGAAGGGAGGAAGGGAGGGAGGGAGAAAAGAAAGGAAAGGAAGGAAAGAGAGAGAGAGAGAGAGAGAAAGAAAGAAGGAAGGAAGGAAGGAAGGAAGAAAGAAGAAAGAAAAGAAAGAAGGAAGGAAGGAAGGAAGGAAAGAAAATAAAGAAAGAAGAAAGGGGAGAGAGGGATGGAGGAACAATGACAGGGGGGAGGGAGGAGGGGGAGGAAGGGAGGGAGGAAAGGNGAGAGAGAGAGAGAGAGAGAGAGAGAGAGAGAGAGAGAGAGAGAGAGACCAACTGGCTGGATGGTGATGGCGCATGTCTTTAATCCCAGCACCCGGGAGGCCGAGTCTGCAGGAGGATCTCTATGAGTTCAGACCAGTCTGGTCTACAGAGCGAGTTCTAGGACAGGCTCCATAACTATTGAGAAACTTGGTCTCAAAAATCCCCCCCCGCCCCTGCCCCAAAAAAAGCCAACTGGTCAAACCATGGGAAGTAAACTAGTAATCAGCATTCCTCAACAGCCTCTGCTACAGAATATGCTCCCCACCAACAAAACAAGCAAAACTGAACATATTTCAGGAATATGGTGGTGCAGTGCATCCTAGCATTCAGGAGGCCAAGGAAGGAAAACCCAGATGTTGAGGTTAGCCTGAGCCACATTGCTAGACTCTATCTCAAAAAACAATAGCTATAAATAAAACAATTCCATGACCTAACAATGTTATTTTAAGTACATTATTTTTCTTTCTGACTTTTTTGTTTAGAAGGGAAGACAAAAATCAAGAAAATATGAGTAACCTTTTCTCCTTTTTTTATGTCTTGGATTCTTATTGTTTAATCCTAAAGGTTATAATAGGAGAGTTAGGATTCCGTCTCTAAATTCCATTTATTACCCAGAGAATGAACAAATAAAGAGCTTTGCTGGCATCTCTATGTATATACCATGCTTTGTAAGTATCTAGAAGGGGTCGCCTGGGGACTTGCTTCACCAGACATCAAGAGAGCAGCCTGTTTCACTCCCTCCTTCCTTCCCTCCAGTCCTTGACTTTAATATCTCCTTAGCAAGAAAGAAAGAAAAAAGTACTCCCTTAATGGCCCTTTGTAGAAAACAGCCTACATCAAATTTTAATTCCCTTTATGTAATTTGTGTTCATAACTCTTAACCTCAAAGATGTGTAATATAATTGTTTGTTGATTACAGTTGCTTCCTTCATGCTGAAATGCAACCTCTAGGAATGTTTCCTGTTTGATTGACACTGTATCCTCGGCCTCTAGTAATGTTTGATGACAGTTAGTAGAGGAATAAATATTTATTATTCAAAAATACTCAGTGTTTCAAGATCAATCTATAAACTAAATGAAGAAGCAAAAGAAGTGAGTGTTTACATGATCTAACCATCAGTTATCTACCGAAACATATCTGCTGCCATAAATATCTCTGTTAGAAATAAAAGTGTATAAAAATCCTCACATGAAACAAGAGGTAATATTAAGATATTAAAATAGTTAAAGAATAAAAGATATTTGTCTCTTTGCTTGTTTGTGCTTCTGGATCTTAAGAAAAGAACTTACTCTATAGCCCCAGCAGCCATGAACTTTCAACTTTCCTGCTTCAATATTTCCCAAAGTGCTGGTGTTTCCAACAAGTTTGGCTGATATGCCTCATCATTAATGGGAAAAATGTGCCATGTTTCCTTGTGTTTTATTATGCAAATTTTCAAACAAAAATAGAGCAAATTTGTAATAAGCCTATCATCTAATTTCAATCATCACTATTTATAGACAATCTTATCTTCCAATGATACTATTGTATAAAAAAACACAGTTTAAAAAAAACTTGGATGTCCTGGATCATGTTTAAAAAAAAAAAGAAAAAGAAAAAAAGATGTTTTCTATTAATTTCAAAATCAAAGCTGATAGTTTCTGAACTAGTACTCTTTAGAGCTTTAAAAAAATGGGGTGAGGGGACTATGAAGAGATCATAATAATAAAATAAACTAAGTACAAGTCAGCAGTCTCCATGAAGAAATCTGGAAAGTTCCTCCAAGTCCAAGTCAATGGATTTCAGGGCAGCTAGTTTGCCTCTGTTAGTGGTACACTAGCACAGGCTTCAGTCTTCACTGCAATGTCATCCCAGCATGGGCCAGCATCCTGGAGCACAGCATAGCTGCTGGCAGGCAGCAGAAACACTGTGCATGCTAAACCACCTGTGAGCTCAACAGGAGGCACAAGAAGGATGATGTCTCAGTGAGCTCAACCTCAGGAAAAGCAGAAAATCCAAATCCTCAACTGAGAGTAACTAGGGCCTCTCACCATCAGCACAACTCTAAATGGAATCTTCTAGATGACCTTGCAGATAAATAAGCTCCGGAGAAAACTGAATAGTTTATAAAATAAAATCACAACAGCTGCCTTGTGATATAAATTCTTTTTGTTCAGTTCATAACTAGTGAAGCACAAATACTCTAATTAAATTGTCATTTCCCAGTGTTTCTAGTAAAGAAATACATAGAGTGACACTGGAGACAGTAAGCACAGTGAAAAAGAGAGTAATCTTTAGAGTTGAAAAAAAATCCAGATTCAAATTACGGTTCTGCCAACTATTAAAGCACCAACAATTCATTTAATTTTTCTGAGCCTAAATGATAATATGAACATTTATCTCACACATTTACTGTCAAAATTCAATTTGACTGCACAGCATAAGCAAAGTGAATTTTACATTGAACATTAAACATCATTAATCAATAAATATATATTAACTCACCAATAATACATGAGCTTACATTCTTCCGTACAATATTTAGAATAGCATAAGAAAACCTGCCTTGAGGTAAGTCAAAGTAATGAAAATAGAAATTCTAAATATTTAAATTAAATTGTCTGACATCCATAAAAAATGGAAAAATTTGTTTACAGTTGGAACTTAATACTTGCTCATTGGACAAAAGAATGTGGTAATAATAATATTATATAATACAGCTGGGTATTGTGGTACACATCTTTGATCCCAGCAATTGGGAGGCAGAGGGAGGCGTATCTCTGTGAGCTTGAGGCTAGCCTGACCTACAAGTGATTTCCTAAAAAGACAAGGCTACATAGAGAGACCCTGTCTCAAAAAAAGTAATATACATGTGTATGTACACATGTAAGTGTGTGTGCCAAAAATTATTCTCTCTTTTTACCTAATACTTAACTATTTAAATGTTATTAATAATATCAACAGTTTTGACAATAGTATTGACAATTATATTTCCTGTTGGTAATGTGAAAACTAATTATCTGCTGAAAAATTCAATATCTGAGTATGAAACCCAAACAGTTGGGTTTTGTTTTTATCTTTACAATTTCTGAAACAACTGTCCTTATGATCCAAAGCTAACAGGAAAATAAAACTATCAGTTCTTTTTCTGTTGAAATTAAGGCAGTTGTAGAAAAGCACACTATTCTCTCTCTCTCTCTCTCTCTCTCTCTCTC
>LOEQ01006161.1:66897-78522 GCA_001685075.1 Bramus lutescens
CTCATAGAGATCCACCTGCCTCTGCCTCCTGAGTGCTGGGATTAAAGGCATGTGAGTGCTGGGATTAAAGGCATGTTCCACCACAGCCTGACAAAAAATTTAGAGGTTTTTTTTTTTATTTTCGAGATCTGCCTGCCTCTGCCTCCCAAGTGCTGGGATTAAAGGTGTGCACTGCCACCACCTGGGCTTTCTAGTGATTTTATTTGACAGTTTATAGTTAAAGAAAATTTACCTAAGTAAAACAAGGTACTAAAAATAGAAGTCTTTAAAGGCCTTAAGGGCCTCCTACACCCAGTGAATGCTTGCTTTGTACCGAGCCCTAACGGTGGAACTCAAAGTGTGTGAAGTAGGCATGAACTCACCCATCCTTGGTCAAGGACAGACAGACAAACACACACACTTGTGTGTGTGTGTGTGTTCATGTCCCTAAGAAGCACAGAAGACAGCTGCACACAGTGTCTGTGCTACAAGAATAGTACAGTTGTCAACTCCAGTTTCTCTCTTCCTACATATTTAAAAGCAATTTAGGATACATTCGCTACAGAGATGTCCTGTTTTCAGAGCACACTTGTTGTTAGGCTTGGTTTGCCTGTGTTTGGGTTTGCTGGCTGGAGTTAAAATTAGGGATGGGGGGGCGAGGAAGGAGAGAAATGAAGTCATTGCAAGACACTAAATTCTGGTCTGTATCGAGTGCCTATTACATCTCTGTCCTGAGAGCTTGGGTTCTGTGACCTAAGGTTCCAGCTGACCCAGGAGACCCTTTCTCACAGCCGGAGGGATGATGCAAGAATGAGTTCAGAGTACACAAGGGCCATGGTTCCTTTCTATTTCTTCTGTAAGGCACCTCAAAAAAAAACACTCTATTGCATTTCTTTCTGTTTTTATTTACATATGCCACAAACACTTTTTTGCTTGTGAAAGTTTTCTTTTTTCAGATCTGGCTTTCAAGAAAAGATGAGTGGGAGGGAGGGAAGACTTAGTGTGCTTTGATAACCCTTGACCTTGCAGCTGCTGCCACAGTTGCTTGCCAATGACTTGTCAGTGAGGTTGGCTCAGCTCCTCTGGGCACTTTAGTGGTGACGCTGACAGGGAACATTTCCTGTCCGGTTTGTCATCTGTGGATGCCTCCTGCCATCTCATAGTCTCTGGAGAAAAGGGCCCTTTTGAAATCTATGCTCAGTCAGGACCCAGATTGATGGCTTGTGGCAGGCTTTTTTTTTTTAATTATTTTTAATTTATTTTGGAGATTATATCATTTCCCTTTTCTTTCCTGCAAGCCCTCCCATGTACTCCTTTTCTTTCATTCAAACTCATGACCTCCTTTTTCATTGTTGTTGCATGTACATGTAAATATGTATATACACATGTATTCCTAAATATATTCTGTTCAGTCCGTATAACATTACTTGTATGTGTGGTTTCGGGGCTGCCTACTTGGCACTGGATAGCCAGTTGGTGTGCTCTTCTCTTGGAAAGACTATATCTCAGGCTTTTCTGACTCCTTGGTCTTTGAGTTTGTAGCTGTGTAATGAGACAACTCTACCTAGAACGTTCATTTGCATAGCAGAGAAGGCAAGTGAAGCCCCAGCCTTCCCCTCTCCTGGGAGGTGGTGAGGAGGGGAGGGGAGGGGAAGAAGGTGGGTTGCTGTGAGTTTGCCATAGTGATTAGGAGACACTGGTGAAAATAAGTTTGGGGACAGTGTTGTCCCCAAATTACATATAATTTTGAAGTTGAGTTTTGTTTTTTTTTCACGTGAAGAATTCAGCCAGGTATTGTGTCCCATCTTTAAATTGTTGCCACTTGGGTGTTAGAGGCTGGAGGATCAGTTCAAGGTCAAGTCGGGTGGTGCATGCCTTTAATTTCAGCGCTCAGAAGGCAGAAGCAGGTGGATCTCTGTGAGTTCCAGACCAGCCTGGTCTACAGAGCAAGTGCCAGGACAGGCTCCAAAGCTACAGAGAAACCCTGTCTTGAAAAAAAAAAAATTTAAGTTCACCCTCTGGTAGACAGCAAGTTTGAGGCCAGCCTGGGTTTAGGGGACCCTGTCTCAGAAAGCAAAAAACATGATAAAGTGATGCCCTCTTGGACCCGTTCTCTTTCTCCTTTACTGACACAGTGTCTGCTATGAATTCTACAGTTTCCATCCAACCTATTTATTTTCATATTGTTTATGATACTGTGTGTATAGCTCACAAAAGTGTGTAACTCCGTTCCAGGTCATCCAATGACCTCTTCTGGCCTCTTTACATATCTGAGGCACACCCATGATGCACGAAGGTGTGTAAGAAAAACCCCCACACATAAAACAATTTTTTTTAAATTAAGAACACCAAAGTGGAAATGAACTTGCCAGCACCCTTTTAATCTGGTATAAACTCCACTCACACAACCCCCCCACACACACACACAAATTGGGTCATGTATATGATTACTCTGTGGAGGGAGAAGGGTGAAGCTTCCTGCTGGAATTTTTAGGATTCTGATCTGGTCCAGTTGCGCATCAAAGGGTAAGCTGGGTAAGCTGGCCAAGGGTGATCGCTAACTCTGAAGGGCTTTCTTCCTGTGTACTTAATTCTAATTTAAGAACCCTTTTGTCTCCTTAAAGTAGTGTGAGCTTTTGAGGACTGAGATCTTGGGAAGACACCTTTATTTTCTGGTCCTGCTTCTCAGGGGACAGTTCCAACTTTGTCAACCTTGAGGATTTATGGCTTTTTGTAAAGTACCTTGACTTTATGTGTGGTCATTTACCTTTCACCAGGCATCTGTGGTTCTCCTCTTCTCTTTGACCTTTCTGCAAGGTCTTAAGGTATTATTTACATGGGCTGTTGCATAGATTATTCCAAGTTGTTAACAAACAGGTGTGGATGTCTTCATGGGCTCTCAGCAGCATCTCACTGGCTCGGTTTGCTTGTTGTTTCACGAGGACTACCTGAGCTCCAGCGGTTTAGAACTTGGAGAAGTTAAGACCTAAAGCATAGAGGACACAAACACACACTGACCTTATATTCCTTCATTCTTTCTCACTGGGCCTTTTGGGAGTCTTTAGAATGGCTGGTCTGCTGTGGTCAGGTTGAGTGGTAATCAGCAATGCCCAGCTGGTGGCAGGAGGTCCTGGTCCTGGTCCCAGAGAACTCACATTCTCTATAGAGGCTGGGAAAGCCTCTTCACCCTCCCATTCCCCTCTGATCCCTCATCTGGGAGCAGAGTGATGGCGATCCTCCTGGCGCTCTGCAGGCTCCAGTGGTGTCTGCAGTGGGACAGGTGCTCTTGCCTGCCTCAGCAGGTTCTGTGAGGCAGAGTGAGGCAGGTGAGTGCTCAGCAAAACCCACACTAGAATGTGGATGCACAACGCCTGGCATCTTGTGGCCTGCAGAATTTGATCTTTAGTGGTTGGGGTATTGCCTAGAAGTTCGCATTTCTGTCAAGCTTTGTGGGGAAGGGCAGTGCTGCTAACATTGGGACACACGGGGAGAGAGGGAAGGGGCAGTAACTAAGGGCCTGCGATCTGCATCTAGAATCTGGAAATGAGGCTCTTGGAAGGCAATAATGGGGGTGGGTAGGATGGGTCAGCAGATAAAGGCGCTTGCTGCCAAGGTTGATGACCTGCGTTTGATCTCAGGAACCCACATGGTGGAGAGAGAACCACCTCTGACCTCCACACATGGTCCATGGCATGTGTACACCCAGATACATGTACAGTATACAAAATAAAACACAATTTAACAAAAAGTAAGGCAATAATGGCATCATGCCCTTAATGGATTGGAGAAAGAAGCATGCTAGTATAGCCTGTGGGACTCTGTCTGCCATCATCTGGACGTGCTGCCCGAGGCCCTTGTGCCAGAGGCTTGGTTTTCAATGCCGCCGTGTTGGGAGGGTAGAACTTTGAAGATGTGAGGCCTGCCACAAGGTAATTAGGTCCCTGGGACATCACCCTCAGATTAGGGATTGGTGCTATTTGGGAGTGGGTTCTCATGAGGGTGAGTTGTCCTGGAGCATCAATCTGGCCACCTCCTAGTCTCTGCCGTGGTCACATCCTTCCATGTCTCCCACCGTGATGCTGCTGACTGTTGTGATGCAGCGAGAGGCAGCAGATGAAGCAGACCATACCTGGACTTGCAGCCTCAGAGACTGTGAGCTACATAAACCCCACTGAGGAGTGGGATTACTGAGAAGCCCCAGGGCGTCGTGTGGATCAAGCATGTATTCTACCCCTGAGCTGTATAAGCAGTCCCTCACATTCCCCCAGCCTCCGGTATTTTGTCACCACAGTAGAAAACTGCTTATCTCCCTCAGGAACAGCTGGGGTTCTGCCATTGCTGACTGATTTTACTTTGATTTAGTCGTGGGTTCCTCCTTTGTGTTGCCATTTGAATTACTTAATGTCTGTCTCTTTCCCTTATCCAGTCGTTCTTAGATGTGTGTCATGCCTTTCTTCATGATAATGAGATTTTTGACAGTCCTTTTTTATTTTGGGACAAGGTCTAATGTAGCCCAGGCTACCCTTAAACTCGCTCTGTAGTCCAGGCCTTCAACTCCTGATCCTCCTACCTCGCCTCCCAGATGCTGTGATTATATATATATATGGCCACCACTCTGGCTTCCTAGCACCTGTGCCCTGTACCTTTAATGATCTCTTCACAGATTCTTGTAGACCAAGAACCCAGACCTAGTGCAGTAGGGACAGCTTGTATTTGCTTCATAATGGGTAGGTCTTCAGTGGGCAATTAAAGTCAGGGTGACATGGGGCCTGGGGCTAGGATCGTGCTCAGGTGTCTTCCATATCTTTGATTGATCAGCTGGCACCTCCCTTGGGCTGCTGGTTGGACCGCCTACAGACAACCTGTCACAGGATAGCCGTTGGACTAGTTCAGGCTTCCTCACAGAGTAAAGTCCTGGTTAGAACCTCACCTTGGAGAGGCCTTCATAAACCTGGGTTTCCAGGGACACCAGCCCCAACCTGGGAGACAATGTCAGCATTACACTGTATGTTAAATGACGTGGTAAACGCTGCCCTGTGAATAAATGACAGCGGGGTAAGTGCCATGCTGGGTAGGAGTCAAGCTAAAACTTCAGTTCTAGGTCAGGCTTGGTGGTCCACACCTGTAATTCCTGTACCAGGGACAGGGAGGCAAAATCAGGAGCTCAAGACCAGTGTGTAGGCTGCAGGAGATCTTGTCTCAAAGTTAAAAAGATTTTAAAAGATTCTACCTGAGCAGTGGTGGCATGTGCCTTTAATCTCAGCACTCGGAAGGCAGAGGCAGGCAGATCTCTGTGAGTTCGAGGCCAGCCTGAACTACAGAGTAAGTGCCAGGCTAGGCTCCAAAGCAGAGAAAAGGAAAAATGAAAACAACCTTTTTTGTTGTTGTTGTTTAGTTTTTTCGAGACAGCGTCTCTCTGTGTAACAGCTCTGGTTGTCCTGGAACCATTCCAGTTTTTAGCTATCGTGCAGTGGGTTTAGCAGATGTGTCCACACAAGGTCGAGGAGGTGCTCAGCTGGTCCCACTATACAGGCAGTTGCTTGGTAGCTCTGTCGCACGCAAGGATTGTGGTGGCTGAGCCAGGTTGCACTGTCGGAAGTATTTTGGATTTGGATTTTCTGAGGTGGTATCTTACACTATAGTCCAGTCACTTGGTGCTCACGATAGCCTAGGCTGGCCTCAAACCCACCGCATCTTCCTGCCTCAGCTTCCCAAGTTCTGGGATTCCAGGTGTTTTAGTTTCGCGTGTACTGGGTGTATTTGCCCTCATCCATGAACGCTGCTGTATCACCTCATTAATATGGTGGCAAAAGCAAAATCACCTCACCTCCTACCGTAGACTGTCAAGGTGTCCCTGGGGTCAATCTCCTCCTGGGGTCCAGATGTGTTTTTCCTCCATTTGCTGTAGAGAAGTGTCCTTGCTGGGAGGGGGGGTAGTCACATTTGTCTGTAGGCATAAGGGTAAGATTTAGAATGCAGCCAGGGCCAGGAATTCCGCTGGTGATAGGGAGAGTCCTTTCTAAGGTCCATGACCTCAGTAGCCCCAGGAAGCTGGCTAGGTTTCCAGTACCCGGCATGATGCCCCTCCTCTTGAGTGGGTTTGATCCAATTAGACAGCTGTTGGTTGCCATCAGCATGTGAGAGCCACTTACTGCACCTTTGTGGCTGTCTTGCCATGCCGGTCATTGTTGTGGTTCTTTGGTGTCACATCTGGGGAGGACTATGAACTGCTCCCCTCTCTTGGCAGCCTGTGTAGGACTGTCTGGCAACGGAAGCTAGACTACGGTAAGGAGCCCTCCAGGTCAGATCCAGCTCCATAGTCTTCCTGCTGTGTTCTAAATATGTGGTATCTCAAGCAACAGGGGCTGAACCTCAATATCTGAGAGGCACCCAAAGGCAATAGCAAGAGTCTATATTGTTTTTTGGAGCCATTTGGACACTGACCAACATCCTAAAAGATTCCTTGTGATTAGTAATAGTTTGTAGTCTATGATTTGGGATTTTTTGTTTTGTTTTGTTTTTGGTTTGTTTTTTTGAGACAGGGTTTCTCTGTGTAGCTTTGGAGCATGTCCTGGAACTCACTTTATAGACCAAGCTGGCATCAAACTCACAGAGATCACATACCTCTTCTGCCTCCCAAGGGCTGGGATTAAAGGTGTGCATCACCACCGCCCAACTAGTCTATGGTTCTTGTGGGAAACATTGTCAGCCCAAGTGACAGAACTTCAAATACATTATGTATATAATATTTCTGTATATACACGCATAACATGTATATAATATATACAACATGTATATTACACATAGATACATATTTACAGTTCTCTCTAGCTTTCCTGCCCCGGTGTGGCCACTTTCCACATTTTTAACATGAGAAAAAATAAACACAGCTCGGATCACTACTTCTTTAACTGCCGAATCTAGTGGCTGTCAGCATTGGGAAGGAAAAGTAGCAATGGTGACACTCGGGTGGATGCTCTGACCAGGCCGGGACTTCCAGTCATTTTCAACCACATTGGCACTGGGTGTGGATTACCAGTTTTTAACCACAGGACAGTTCTACATGCCCAGAGCTGTGCATGCCAGGAGCAAGGGCAGCTGTTACTAGCTGGTATGCTACAAAGACTACAGGCCCTTGTGAGACACTGATGATACTAAACTCTGTTAGTTCCTGGTGCTTGATGTTTATTATCCAGAAGCCAGGCCTCAGTAGATCTCCTGGCTGTTCCTGAACTCGCTGCTGTCCTCCTGTGGCTCCTTCTGAGTAGTGCATTATAGGCGTGCCCCATGCTTGGCATCCCGGACATCTTACACCTCATTTTTTTCTATTTTTTTTTTTTTNAGAAAGTGTCTTATGTATCCCTGGCTGGTCTGAACTTGCTACATAGACCAGGCTGGTCTTGAACTCAGATCTATCTGCCTCTTCCTCCAAGTACTGTAATTAAAAGTGTGAGCCAAAGACACTGGATTTTAAAATGCCCCCTGAGCACCCCTCCCGACCTTCTGTGTTTGTTTTAGGACAGCTCTGCTTTGGTGCCTCTGGGATCCTGTTGCTGTTTCCTTGGTCAGGAGCCATTTTTCCCTCTCAGAAGTAAATGTGACTGCACCACAGCTTGGGAAAGCTGAGGTGGACACCACGGTCAGTCAGCATCGGGATGCTGCCATAGGCCAGTGTGCAACAGTGGAGGGACCTGCTCATTCAGCCCTGGGGCAGTCATTGCTCCCGCACATGCAGGCCAGACTTCTTTTCTGTCTCCTAGCACACATCTGCTGTGTTGATGTTACGTGCCTGTGATGTAATACCTGTGGGCTTTTATATTCTTTACACTTAGGCTCTGCCATTCTTAGAAATGGGTCACACTAGGCTGCTTATGCCCACTCAGGGACAACGCCTTGTGTCCCTATGCCATGAGGAAGGTTCTGTGCCCCGGAGGGTGTGTGGGCAGGCTGTGCCAGTCCTCTTGTTTTGGATACTAGGTGACATGCAGGAGGAGTTTAGCCCATGTGGGCTCAGGCTCATCTGTCAGTGTTTAAAGGGGTCCTGCTGCCGTCGGGACACTGACGAGGACACAGCGTCCCACACAGTTCCACAGAGAAGCAGTGTGTGGTGCAGAGCTGGAGGACACTTTCTTTTTGGAGCTTTCCTGGCTTTATTTGCCTTCTCCAAATTGCAGTCACCCCGCCCTACCCAAACATGAGTTTTCCATCCTGTCGGCAAGGGGACTTGTCAGAGAAGTGTCTGTCCTACCTGTCCTCGGAGCACTCACTGACAGAAGGTGTTTTTCTAAACCTTGTAGCCAGCTTTGGCATTTTGGAGCAGGTTTGCTGGCACAGGACTGGCAGTGGCAGCAGGAACAGAGCATCGTGTCTGCCTTGCTTGGATTCTGCCTGGAGGACACACAATCTGTCCTCCCTGTCCACGCTGAGCGCATGAGCAGTAAGGAGCGAAGCCTGGCCTCCAGCCTGCCTCTGCATAGCCTTTGACCCTGGAAGACCATCCTGCTGACAAGGCTTCCAGCCTGGGCACCCAGCTCCCCAGCTCAGGGCTGGCAGCCTCCTAGATGGCAGGATTATTTCGGAGAACACAGGCTGAGTTTCTCCTAACTAGGCAACGAGATGGCCATATGGAAATTTGAGTAGAGAGTCGTCAGTGCTTTGAGTTTTGCATTTATTGCCACAGTGGTTTTGTTCGGGGAAGAGCTCACGGTCTGCCCACCTTTACAGCACCCCCCCCCACACCCTCACATACACACCCTTCCACCATCGCCTCCTCTGCCTCTGCAGAGTACACTTGCCCCTGTCGTCCTGCAGACCCCTGTGCCATGGGGCAGCACTCTGAGTGCCTCAGCCTTCGTAGGGTGTCCTGGGTGGTACCACATGGTACCCAGTGCTTCAGCGGTTCTCAGATTGTCTCAACTCATGGCAGCATCACCTAGGAAATTCAAGTTCTCCAGTCCTGCTCAGAACCACAGAAACTGGGCCCAGTGGTCTGAGTCCTAACAAACTTCCCATGGGATTCTGACAGGAAAGTCACTGCACTGTAACAACTGAACCTGGCTTTGGGTTTAGTATAAGGGCTCATGTAACCCAGGCTAGCCTCTGGGTTGCTACATGGCTGAGGATGATCTTGAACCCCTGATCTCCCTGCCTCCACCTCCCAAGTGCTGTGATTACAGGCATGAGCCACTTATGTGTATGCTTGTTTGCCTGGATGGATGGATGCATGCATGCATGCATGTACTCTTTGCATTCCTGGTGCCCATAGTGGCCAGAAGAGGGCATCATATCCCTCCTGGAGTCAGGTTTGTGAGCTGCCTTGTGGGTACTGGAATGGCACCCTAATCCCTTACAAGAGCAGGGCGTGGAGCTCTTAAATGACGACCGGGCGTCTAGTTCCCTGTGGCAGTGCTGGTGTTTTTACATTGTTAACTTGTTGTGTGAGGCATACCACAGCTCGTATGGAGGTCAGAGGACAATAACTCACTATGTGGGTTCTGGGGAAGGAACTCAGTCCTTGGGCTCAGGGGAAGGCTCCTTTACCTGCTAAGTTATCTTACCAGCCTGAGGACTAAGGGTGGATCTGAGGAGTCACACATGCCAGGCAAGCTCCATCATAGAACTAAATCCTAGCCCCTAATTTTTATTTTAAACTATTTTATTATATTCTCTGTTCTTTTTCTGGTTTGCAATGGAGACAAGGTGTTGCTCAGGCCATCCTTGAACTTATTATCCATCTGCCCCAATTTCCTCTTGCTGGGATTATGGGTTTGCCTCACCATGCCCAGCTTTCAAAACCATCTGCAAGTGTTAGATCTACATGTCATGTAGTAGTCTTTACTTCTAGGCATTTAACCAAGGGAGACCATTTGTTCACACACAAAAGTCTGGCCCTGAACATTATGGTGTTTTACTCAAAATAGCCTTAAGCTAGAAACAATGCAGTATTCATCAGCAGGTGAGCAGATAAGGAAACCACATGGTGTTTTACACTACAGAGTACCACTCAGCATCAAAAATGGAGTTCTGTCCAGCATCACTGATGAATCACATACTCTGCTTAAATAAGCCAGACACTCCCAAATTTACAGGACTCTTATAGACAGCTTCAAAGCTAAGTGTGGTGCTGTGGCACATGCATGTAATCCCAGTACTCAAGAGACTGAGGCAGGAGGATTAAGAGTTTAAGGCCAGCCTAGGCTACATAGGTGGTTAGTAGTTAGCTAAGCCTAGTAAGTAAGATTCTGTCTCACACATACACACACACAACTCAAAATAAAATGAGGTTGAGGGCCTAAGAGGAATGGATTATAAAGGAACATTATTGAGTGGGGTGCCAGGTACTTATTATTTTGAAGGTCCTGTGTCTGGAGTATTTGTGTAAAAACTGTCAAGTGGCACACTTGGTGGTTATGTCGGTTTGCACATCATTTACATGTGAGCAGAGCTGTAAGTGTGATGTTTATCTGGGTGAGGCGGGGCGGGGGTCTGTGTGGGATCTGCATGGGGGGGAGCCCTTTCTGGAGATGGGCATGGTGCTTGTCAGGCTACAGAATGGACAGTGGCCAAAATGGGGACGAGGATGGGCTTGCTTACTCTCCTTGACAGCAGGGCCAGCTGGTGGCGCCGCTGCCTCTGGCCTTGCTGTGAAGCTGTCCGGGACCCACATCTGAAGATAATGCTCACCCCACACCACTTCTGTACCCCATGTCACAGCTCATCTTGCCACCCCTGTTCTTGCTTCCCCGTTCTTCCTGCTGTGACTTCAGGCTCAGGTCCTCATGCTCCTGGGGTTCCAGTGGGTGCCAGGAAGGTCTTACAGAGGCCTAGCGAGCACTTTGATGCCTTCAGTGGTATGTGATGTGGTCCCTGAATCACCTTTGTCTTCATCATTGCCAAAACTGTGCCTAATGCTTGCAGACTGTGGGCTTACGTCCCTGAGACTTAGTTGGTATATTCTTTAAGTCATGTCAGAAATGTTCAGCAGACCCCTGCTTTCAAGATTCATCGCATATTTGATTTTAGCAGCAAAAACCCAGGAGGAGCTGGGCGGTGGTGGTGCACGCCTTTAATCCCAGCACTGGGGAGGCAGAGGCAGGCAGATCTCTGAGTTTGAAGCCAGCCTGGTCTACAAGAGCTAGTTCCAGGACAGGCTCCAAAGCTACAAAGAAACCCTACCTCAAAAAAAAAAACAACAAAACAAAAAACAAACAAACAAACAAAAAACCCAGGAGGAATGGCATGCTGCTTCCTGACTCACTACATCCTTGTCTTCCTACAGATCTGATTTGTATACACTGTAAGCACTGTTTACTTAAGACCTTCTGGATCCAAACCAAGGGCTGCAGCTCATTGAACTCCTCAGCACGTGAGTACCATAATGCTGCCACTATGCAAGATATTTGGCTGAGCATTCAGGTTTCCCATGGCACCAGGCGGGTGTTACACACTTATCAGGACACACAAACTATGAAACATGGTGGCTTTGAGAGAGTGGTGTGTCTGAAATTTAGGAAACCAACAATCATCTTTTCCTTCTTGAGGCATAGTCTCATTGAGTAGCACAGGATGGCCTGGTGTAGTGATAAGGGGAGCGGGCCTGCTTTTCTTCCCGCCCGGCTCCCGCACGGCTAGCTTATACCCCGAAAT
>LOEQ01006161.1:95210-115351 GCA_001685075.1 Bramus lutescens
AAAAAAAAAAAATCAAACCAACATTAACATCAACAAAAATCAGAAAATCAGAGGAGAAAGTCAACAAGCATCCAGTGCCACATGTGGTTTAGGTCTAGCACTTCTCCTCAAGTCTCAAAGAGGGGCAGGGGTCATGCTGGTCAAAGGCTGTCTCTCCATTGCAGTCTCTCCGCCCCACCTCTTGGGGAATGCTTCAAAGAGACGGATGGGAAGGAACTGTGCAGCACTTGCATTCTGTTTATTGATCCCTGTCACCCCAAGTCATGCGAAAGAAACAACCAAAAACCAGCTGGAGCTTCACTGAGCAGCTTTTCAGAGCAGATCTGGCAGGAGGAGGCCGGGAGGCTTGGGTTCAACACAGTTGATCCAGAAGTTGGCACAGCTGGCGTGGTACTGGTGTCCTCCATAGGCCAGCTTGAAACTGTCTGTTTCCGAGTTGAATGCCTGCCAGAAATAGAGATGGGTCAAGTCAGATTCTCCTTACATCTAAGTGCTTGTTAGCAGCCACGGCAGGCAATCCCCAGGTTCACAGAGGCTGAGACCCGAATGGCACACACAGACAAAAGCTGAGCAGGTGGCCATAAGATTCAAGTAGGAAAGTCTTATTTATTTATTTTTACTGCTAATTAAAGGTATAAAAGTCAGTACCATTCAACCTAGTTTCAGCAAAGGGCCCAGTCTTCACAGAAAAGGTGGGTGGTGGTTACAGGAGAGAGGGATGAGCAAGACACAGAACTAAAATAGCCAAGGGCTGTGGGTAATTGATTCCCTCGCTTTAAAGGCCACCCTCCCTGGAGGCTGCCATTACTGTTACATGTGGCCCCTTAGAGTTCCATGGCTGATTACAGTCCTATCAGGAGTTAAAACATTTAAAAGAATTAGAGATCAACCTGTGGGCCACGACCCACTCTGGGGTTACATATCACATTATGGTTCATGACATTAGCAAAATTACAGTTACGAAGTAGACAGGAAATGATTGTATGGTTGGGGGGGTCACCACAGCATGAGGAAACTGCATTAGAAAGGTTGAGAACCCATGGTCCGATGCTGCTGGGAGCTGACGAGCGAGTGAGCAACAGCCGTCCCTCTCAGCCGTAGCTCAGGTTAAACATTCTGCAGTTTGTTTTCTTAAACACCACGGAGAAAATCTTAAAACCAGAACGATTTGTTTCTATCTGTCATCCTCTAAATCCTGAAGCTCTCCCATCTCATTCTGTATGTCGCTACAACTTCTAGTCTTCCAGAAGGTGCTAGTTCGTGGCAGAGAAAGATAATGACAACACCAGAAGCTGATTAGCAGCTACAAGCATGCAAGCAAGACAGCAGTGGCTCCACATAGACACGTTAGTTGATTTGATCAAACATTATGGGGACAAAAATGAGTCAGTAGAGGATTCACGATCGGCACAGCCCAGGACGACAACAGAATCGTCTGTTGACCTCTTAACACACAAGACTGAGATGGAGACACTAAGGTAACCTGTAACTGGCTCATACTTTTTTAGGCTGTTCTTCTGCAGGCTTCTCTTCTTTCTGAAATGTTGAAACCATATGGTCAAAAAAGAAAAGAAAATAAAAGAAAAGAAAAAGAAAAAGGCCATAGAACAGGCCTGTTGCCTCCAGGTAAATCCACATAGCATGACATTTTTTCCCCACCCAGTCCATGGTGTGCTGTAGAGACCCTGGGAACTCCAGGCTCAGCAGGGTGGGAAGGACTCCGTCCACTCCCTCAGCAGCTTCTCCACTGCCCTGTAGAAAAGACCAGATCTGCTTCTATAGAACTTTCTAGACTTTGAAATCCCAAGCTCTGGTCACAGAGATTGTTGTAAAGTGGGCTCCCTGTGGCTGTCCCTCAGATCACGTTAGGGATGAACCTTGTCACTTGAAGGGGGAAGGCAAGAACTTACCCGGCTCCTGGAGTCCACATTTAAGAGACACACCCCACAGGCCAGCTCCTGAGCGTTTTTAATCCCAGGCCGTAACATACAGGAGGAAAAATCCAGTGAATTTTCATCCGGCTGAGGATGACAGAAAAGACTGGGTAAGGACATAGCAATTTCAAATGCTGTGTAGGTCAACTATAAAATGAAGTCAGCTAGTAACACAACTGCTCGTCCAGATCTGCCAAGCAGCTGCTATGTCCTGGCTGCTAGCAATGCCAGGAGGAAGAACAATGCTCCCTAATCTTGGGGACCTCATTGTCTGCAATGGAGTGGGGGTTGTCAAGAAGTGCAAAGCTTTTAGTGCTACAGTGCTTACTTTGGGGTAAGTACTGGGTGGGTATCCAGGCACTCGACAGTGCACTTAGAGAATGCTTCCTGGAACTCATATCCATTCTGCCTGAATGAGACTATCGAAGGTGATGGGTCAATGGGGTGATGGGGTTGGACGCAGTGGAGAGGGGAAGGATGTCTCATACACAAGCAGCACAAAGCAGACATCTAAGCAAAGTCCAGCTATAAGGAGAAATGGAGGGTAGGAGCCAAGGAATGGAAGGATGTGGGACAGCATCACAGGTACAACCCTGTCTTCTGTGGCAGTGTCAGCAAGAGTATGGGGTGGGGTCATCAAGGCACGGCTTCAGTAGGATGACTGCTAAGACAGCAAAGGGAGGGGGCAGGAGGGATCATGCAAGGGCTGAGAACAGGGTGGACTCTACAGGCTGTGGGCATGTGCAGGACAGAAAGGACGAGGCTTGGGTAGCTGAGAAGATCCACTTTAGGTGCAAGGACAGAAGAGAGCATAGTTTGGTTCAGGCTGAGTTGCAGCTGCTCAGGTCGGAAGTGCAGGTGGTGGCCATACAGCCCAGCTAAGTCTAAGAGAGACAGCAGATGGAGTAACTGCCGGCAGGCCTGTGCTAAGTAATATGCCCAGCTCTTTACAGGCATTATCCAGTTATTCTTCCCCAATCTATGAAATATGGGGAACGCGGTGAAGTGATTAAAGGTGCAGGTCTCAATTTTGAAAAAAAGCTGTCAATTTCTTAAAGATTAAATACGCATTTGCTATATGTGCCCACAATTTTATTCCTGGATATTTATCTAAGAAAAAGGAAAATATGTCAACAAATCTTGTTCCAAAAAAAGCATTCATAGCAACTGTATCCATATTAGCCAACTCTGGCACTAATATGTGTCTAGTAATACGAAGGTGGATAAACAAGTTGTGGGGCATTAATGGACTACTACTCAGCCAGGGAGCAAAGTGACATTTGATCAACATAACTGCATTTCAATATTATGCTCCTAAGCTCTGGGAAGCAGGTCCACGGTGATGTTGGGAATCAGAACAGGGGTTGACTGTGAAAGTGCTACAGTGAACTTTAGGCAAGGACAGAAATAGTCTGAATATTTTCCAGGCCTTCAGGTCCTTGTGGCCCAGGACCTTAATTATAGCTCTCGGGTGGCATAGGCAGGCAGGTCTCGGTGACTTGGTGGCCAGTCTGGTTTATATAACAAGTTCTAGGCAAGCCAGCACTGCATGGTGAGAGCCAGTCTTAAAAAAAAACAAATCAAATCAAACAAACAAAACTCTCTGAAAACCAAAACAGCAGGAGAGAATGAATATCTGTTCACTTCATTAAAAATTCCCTGCCAAAGGATTTTCACAGAACATATAATTTTTTTCATTTTTGCCCATCCTTTGGATTCATAGTCAACTTTTGTTTTCATAAATAAGTATAACACTTGCATGAATGTTGGTGATTTAGATTTTTAATAATTTTTATGTGCATGGGTGTTTTGTTTGCCTGTATTTCTGTGCACCACATGCAGGCAATGCTGTGGACAAGAGGATGTCAGATCACCTGGAAATGGAGCCAGAGATGGTTGTGAGCTGCCATGTGGGTGCTGGGAACTGAACCTGGATCCTCTGCAAGAGCAGCCAATGCCCTTAACCACTAAGCCATTCTTCCAGGTTCGGATTAGACCAGACTAAACTGAAACAACAAAAACATTCTGAAAACTCCACTGGTCAAAGACTTGAGGGACTGCTGGCCACAGGCATGTTTCCTCAGCTGCTGGACTGCTCACAGGCAATGGGTTTTAAACACTTTTAAGATCTACATCATCAGCATTTTTCTCAGCCCCTTCTTAAATGCAAACAGCCAGCAAATGACCAATCAAGTCCCAGTGAAACATTTGCTGAATTCCATACGATAAGTCCTCCATCATGGCTGATTCTCAAGCTTGCTGTGTGACATCACTGAACATGGAGCTGGGAAGAGTTGCTGAGCAACATAACTCCCTGGTGAGTATATCATCCAGAGCTGCTACTTTAGATTGACCAAGACTAGGCTGACCAACCACACTCTTGGCTGCACTTATCCAAGATTGTTCTGGCTTTAGCACCAAATAACTCTGGTGATGTAGGAGGGTCATCTATTTATGTGTTACTTTTATTGGTTAATAAAGAAACCGCCTTGGCCTTTTGATAGGCCAGCCCTTAGGTGGGTGGAGTAGACAGAACAGAATNTGGGTTAATTGAGATTAGAGAGTTAGCCAAGAAGAGGCTAGATATAATGGGCCAGGCAGTGCATAAATGAATACAGTTTCTGTGTAATTATTTCAGGGTAAGCTACCTGGGATCCGGGCAAGAACGCAGCCCGCCACCCCCCATCACTACACTCTGGAGCATCAAGGACAGTTTGACATCATGTTACCATATCAGGGACTATTAGAGAAATGACTAGAAAATGAGAAAACTATGCGACTTGAAATCAGTCAAATTAATAAAAGTCCTTTAATATCTGTTTATGGGGCACACAGGAAAGCAAGTGAAAAGAACACACTAGAAACTGCTAGAACCGTAGGCTTAGTATAAACCACCCTGTGATTAAACTAATCTTCCAAATGACAAAATTAGCTCTCCTAGGCAATGGTGGTGTGATGTGGGATTCCCCTCTGTATACCGTGAATATGTTTTATTGCATCGGTTAATAAAGAAGCTGTTTTGGGCCTATGGCAGGGCAGAATAAAGCCAGGCAGGAAATCCAAAGAGACATACAGAGAGAAAGTAGGTGGAGTCAGAGAGACGCCACGTAGCTGCCAAAGGAGACAGACACAGGAACTTTACCCAGTAGGCCACAGCCTTGTGATGATACACAGAATAATAGAAATGGGTTAGTTCAAGATGTAAGAGCTAGGTAGAAATAAGTTTAAGCTATTAGCCAAACAGTACTGTAAAATTAATATAGTTTCTGTGTGATTATTTTGGGTCTGGGTGGCTGGGAAATGAATGAGCTACCTCTGCCTACTGTGGTGCACACCTTTAATCCCAGTACTCAGGAGGTAGAGGCAGGTGGATCTCTGAGTTTGAGGCTAACCTAGTTTACAGATCAAGTTCCAGGGCAGCCAGGGCTTCTCAGAGAAATCTGTCTTAAAAAACAAAACAACAACAAATTAGCCCTCTTAAACACATACCTATAAGCTGGGGATTATATTGTAATGTACAGTGGCAACATGACACCAATCAGTGGCCAAAAGTCATGCCTGCTATAGGCTGCTGTAAACTGACCATCAACTTTGATTGGCAAGCAGTTCACATATTTAGTAAAGATTAAAACATAGTTCCGTTATATATCAGCTTCTTTTTTAAAATGTATTTTTATGTGTATGCCCAGGTTTTGTTTTGCCCACACGTCTCTTCATGTCACATGTCCAGTGCCATTGGATGCTGGAAGAGGGCATGAGATCTTCTAGAACGGAAGTTAAGGATGGTTGTTAACCACCATGTGGGTGCTGGGAACTAAACCCAGGTCTTCTGTGAGAACAGTAAGATGACTTGAATAAAAATGCCCTCCATAGGCTCAAACACTTGAATGTTTGGTCATTAGAGAGTAGCACTACTTGAGAAGGATTAGGAGGAGGTGTGGCCTTGCTGGAGAAAGTGTGACACTGCGGGTGGACTTTGAGGTTTCAAAAGTTCATGCCAGGCCCAATGTTTCCCTGTTTCTGCTGTTGTGTATCCAGATGTAGAACTTTCAGCTCCTCCAGAACCATGTCTGCCTGTAGGCTGCCATGGTCCCCACTATGATAATAATGGACTAAATATCTGAAACTGTAAGTGAGCCCCAATTAAATGCTTTCTTTCATGAGTTTCCACGGTCATGGCCTCTTCACAGCAAGAGAACACTGACTAAAACAAACAGCAAGGGCTCCTAACTGCTGAGCCCATCTCTCTGGCCCTGTAACCCAGCTTCTTAAACTGTGAGTTGTGATTACTAAGATGGGTCTCATAGCCAGATGTGGGAGTTTCAGAACATTTCAGCAGTAAACTGTTTCTGAATATGCAACCAAACACTGATTCACAACCAGATGCTAGTGAACCTGACGTGTTTCTGGCAGCATTCCTCCATGTGACTTCACCACAGCCCTCATGCTAGACATATAACATACAACTTGCACTGTACATGCTACCCATATGCCAGTGAATGTTGCCTCAAACACCTCACTCAGATCCCAGACCCTGCTTTCCACTGAAGAGTTCTTACTTCACATACAAAGTTTTCTGTTTTTATAGAAACAAAAAGTTTTAATCATAGGAAACAAATACTTTCAGCATTTTTCTGCCAGCATGTTTTAGCATCCAAGTAACAAATCAGTGTATCTTCCTTTGGTTATATTGTCACAGTGTTTGACTTAAAACTGCTGTTGAATCGGAGTTTCATTAAAAAAAAATTAAAAATGTAAATGAATTTTGGCTTGGGATTAGTATAAAATTTCTTTTTCATTGTTTCTTTTTGGTTCTGGTTTTTGAGAAAGGGTCTCTCTATGTAGCCCTGGCTGTTCTAGAACTCACTAGGACTCTATGTGAGAACTAATGTAGACCAGGCTAGCCTTGAGCTCATAGAGAACTGTCAGCCTTTGCTTGTGCTGGGATTAAAGGCATTTACCACCATACCCTACCTAGCACAGAATTTCTAACAATCTGTAAAATAGCCTTAAACATATTTTAGCCATTTCGTACTTCATATATGTGAAGTGTTCTCAGCACTGACAATTACAAAATCAAAATATCAATCAACTCTGAAAAATGAAGATGCTCTTTATCCTATAGAATCAGATATTAAGCCAACATTGATTTTTTTTGTTTGCTTTTGTTTTTGTTTTTATTTTTTTGAGACAGGGTTTCTCTGTGTAACAGCTCTGGATGTCCTGGAACTTACTCTGTAGTCCAGGCTAACCTCAAATTCAGAGATCCAACTGCTTCTCCCGCCAAGTACTGGGATTAAAGGTGTGAACCACCACTGCTTAGCTAAGACTGAATTCTTTATGAAACACAAACAAGCACATTCATCTCATCAATATGCAAATTTGCTTTAATCTATAATAAATAGCAAATTATATGTATACCAAAAGACTACTTTTTTGTTTGCTTATGTTTTTTGAGACTTGGTCTCTCTGTGTAGCTCTGGGTGTCCTGGAACTTGCTCTGTAGATCAGGCTGGCCTCGAACTCATAGAGATCTGCCTACCTCTGCCTCCCAAGTGCTGGAATTAAAGGTGTGCACCACCACTGCTCGGCTATTTAAAATAAACGTCTTCACAATTTATAAGCTGTAAACATTTGAGTTTATACCTGTTTTATATACTTATATACATAAAAGTTCCCTAAGTGTAAAAAGGAGTTGTGGGATAATTTAAGGAGTTGTGTATCATATACAACCTGCTTATACAGACAAGTCCAGAGCCAGCTATAGTATATAAGCCTGACTCCTTAGCCAGTAATAAACATCAAATGTGGTGTGGGAGAAAAGCAGCGGTAAGGAAGAAGAGTTTGGTGGCATTCAGTGAACTTCCCAATATTCACATTCTCCCTTTCTGGAGAAGTGTTATGAAAAGCTTCCTAGCCTCCTTCAAGTTAGGCATAGCTATGTCACCTGCCATGCCAGTGAGTCACGTGTGGCACAGCTAGAAGGAAGCCTTTATAGCTAATGTGCTAGTTCTAAGGTTCAGAGCACTGGCTGCTCTTCTGGAGGACCTGGGTTTGATTCCCAGCATGCACAGGGCAGCTCACAGCCATCTGCAACTCTAGTTCCAGGAGATCTAACTCTCTCTTCTGGCCTCCCTGGGCACCAGGCATATGGTGTACAGAAATACAGGCAAAACACTCATACATAAAATCACAGTGAAAAATAAAATGTGCTATTTTTCATGTTCCCTTGATCCTTGTGCAGTGTAGGGAGTGAGCCTGGGTCCTGAGTGAGGATGGAAAGCTTCTCTGACTTGAGATGGACATACAGCTTGAACAATAAAGAAGGCAGGTTTGTTTGAGAGTGCTAAGATCGGAGAGGAGTGTTTGTTATTACACTATAGCTGTCTGCTCTGACAGATGAAAATACTAACCTAAATACTAGTTCTAAAAAAGTTCTAGACTTGGAGCATTCACTTGGTTACAGTGCTTTGTATACTACTGTCCTCACTGCTGAAACAAATTAGCCAAAACTTAAAGACTGAAAAGAACACTACTCTATCCCCTCACAGCCCAGAAGTCCGAGGGAGGAGTCTGAGGGAGACTGGCGGTGCTTCCCGCCTTCTGAAGTTCCAGAAGAGAATCTCTTTTTTGGCCTTTCTAGTTTTTAGAGATACCTCTAGAAATGTCTAGAACTGTGCATGCTTTGCTCCAGATCTCATCCTCAAAGTAGCAGGGGCACCTGCTATCTCTCTCTCCTCCTGTCGTATCATCCTTTCTCACCCTTACCCGCTACCTCCTTTCCGAAGGACACTGTGATGACACTGGACCCACGCTTCTCATCCAGGTTATTTCCTCAGCCACACACTGCTAACTCAGTAACCCCGCTTCTGAAATAACACAGGAGACAGAGCAGGCTCTAGGGTCATGTGCAGGGGTGAGAGTTTCATTTGAGGACAGGGTAAAGATGCCGTCTCTAAAGTACAGTGCTTGCAAGATGAGCAGGGATGGGGAGACTCTATCATCAGAACCACATGTTCCCTTGCTATTTCGCAGCATCGAGGAAGAAAACATTGAAATTCACTGTTTCTTCACATTGGGAGAAATCACCCAGGGGCAATGGAATCAAAATACCAACTTCCAGTTGGCTACCAATCTGGAGAAAAAGCCCTTTTTCTTTTATTAGGTTTTAAATGCCAAAATCTTGTTTCCCAGGGTTGATTTGTTTATTTGATCCAACAGATCTGCAAGATAAAGGCTTAGCTGACCTTCACTTGGGGCCTGATGGTCAGAGCAACCATAAGTCATTAAAGTAGACAGCTTTTCCTGCTAAAGAAACTCCTGCTTCTACCACAAGAGGGTGTTCAGCCCACAGTCACCCAGAGCTTTAAAGGGTTTTTGCTATGTAACATTCAGGTTTTTTTTTTAAATTATTTACTTATTTAGTTTATGTGTACTGGCGTTTTGCCTGCATGTATGCCTATGTGAGGGTGTTGATCCTCTGGGACTGGAGTTACAGACAGTTGTGAGCTGCCATGTGGGTGGTACTGGGATCTGAACCTGGGTCCTCTGGAAGAGTAGCCAGAGCTCTTAAATGCTGGGCCATCCCTCCAGCCCTGTAATATTCAGCTTAATAAAATATTAAGTTACATTTTGGAGTTGAGACTGTGTACTTTGCTTTACTTAGCTCAGGCCTCCCCCTGTGATGCACACTACATATGGGGTACTTTGGGGTGGAAAAATACAGCTGGAATTTTATTGTTTGTTTTGAGGGAGCTGGGTAATATATCTAATGAAGGCTGCAAGCATACTAAGCAAGCACTCTCAAAAAAATCATAAAACAAGACAAAACAGTAAACACGCTGTCTACCACTGAGCTCCAGTGCTGTTGGGTCTTTTGAAAGCTAGAAATTACATAGTAGGAAGAACAAATTTTAAAATGATATAGATTCAAAATCTAGATTTTTATAGTTTTAATTAAGTTTTGATGTTTCCACCCTGATTTCTCCCTACTACAGAAACAAACATTTCTCTAGGTCAGTGAGAGGGTGCAGCAGGTAAAAGTATTCATTTTGTGTAAGGACTGTTATAATTCTGCTGGCCTTCCCTGTCACCTGGGTACCCTGTCCCTTTAAGAGACAAGCTCCGACCACCCCCAATCTCCTTCCTCTTCCCTTCCCACTGAGGCAAGCTGATTTTCTGTTTTTTTTTCTCTTTTTCTCTTCTCCCCTCCCTTCTCCCCATCCTTCTCATCCCCTCAATAATCCCCTTACCCTTATACCCTTCCAATACTCACTAAATAAACTCAATACCCAAGCTCTCTACATGACATATCTGTCTGTCTCCCATCTGCCGCAGCGTCCCACCCGCCAGGGTTAGCAGACAACAGCAAGAGAGACACAGCCTGGCTTGAGCATTTAAAACCTTAAAATTCACCCTCCCCAGTGACACATTACTCCAGCAAGGTCACACCTATTCCAAGGCCATTCATCCTAATAGTGCCACTCCCTATGAACATTGGGGGCTATCTTCATTTAAACCACCACAGTGTCCTAGTTGCAAATGGCAATGCGGTCCCTTAAGGAGCTCATTTATTCCAAATCAAACAAAGGTGCCTTTAAGAGTTCAAAGCTTCAGACCACCTCAAGCCTGCCTTTCTATAGTTATCTCTGAGCATCTCATCCAGGGTTGCTGGGTTTTCAGAGCTGTGGTACAGCTGGACGGACGTATTCAGATGTTGTGTTTTATGCTATTTTATGCCTTTTTTGTCAGTTCTGTTATAGTTAAGGCTCATTCATGACAGCTCACACCTTAACATTTCTATGAGGTACATGCTGTTCCTCATGCAATGAGGAATTCAAGTTAGCTTTACAGACTGAGGACCCATCTGCCCACTCTCAAGAGGAAAAGAATATGTGGACAGAGAACCATCATTGCTCTCTCACAGAGCAAAAAGTAAAGCAAAGCAAAACAAAACAAAAAATCCAAAACAATTATAACAGAAGAACATGGCTAATTAGGAAGTGAAGATAAGCGTTCATGTACACTCTGCATGCACTCTAGCACCATGGAGGTGAGACCATGAATCTCTGTGCCCTTGTGAGTCCAGATCTGAGGACTGGGAGTGGAGGCTTGCAGACAGCATCTGAGGAGAAGGCATGACTGTGAACCCTTCTCATTTTCCCTAACATCTTGGCCCTGCTAAGTATGTTAGAGATACCAGATATGAATGGAACAGAACATTCTAGGTAAATGGTGACACACTTCCTTCAAAGTCACAAAATTGAATGCCATGGCTTCCTTGAAAAGGTCTGGACAAAAGTGATGCTGGGTGTAAATCTTGCAGCTGGGCAGAGACTGGGACATGTACAAGGAGGCTGTCTGGAGGGTGAAACAGTCCATAGCTTGACAGGGCACAGGTGATACAGATGGGAAAGTCACAGAACTCATGGTGCGATGTTACTAAGATTTTGGCATTTTGTTGTGTGTGAACTCAAAAGTGGCCTGGAGTGACAAGGTGAGCCTACAGCAAGTCCTCTTCATGAACAGTGGCAGAACCCAGGAGCCTGGGAGTTGGAGAAGATGTAGATCAAGGAAAATGACTTCTACTGCCCCTAGTGACAGCAGCCACTTCACATAGTGAACACAGGCCAGCAACTGGGGTGGTCACTTCCCGGTTTGTTCTTCACCCTAACCAGAAGGACAAATGCATAACAAGCTTGGCTGATGTCCTTGGGCTTCAGGGATATTTTCTAAGAGCTCAGAGAAAGGGAAGACGTGTCAGCTTTCTCCAGCAGCACCAGAAGAGGAGGGCTGCCGGATGACTGGAGGAAGAAGTGAGAACTGACTGCCACCAAAACAAGGAACCTTCACACGGAAATGCAAAATGGAAGGCCTGCAATACTCTACCATCCTGGAATATAAATCAAGGGGGTAAGATACAGAAAGTGACTTGATTTCAGATTTACAGTGTTCCAGGACAAGCTCCTGGCTTTGCTTGTTTGTTTGTTTGTTTTAAACTTTTCTCATTAACCTTATGCTCTGCCAATGTACTCCCCAGCAAAAGCCTTTGCACATCTTCGGTTTTGCCTGCCGGACTCACTCTTTTCAAGATAGGATGAAGCAGAGAGCAGACCAGATGCCTCTGGTCCTTCCCTGCTTCAGGACAAGATGGTGGCAGAGTGAAGATGTCAAGTTGCTGTGTAGATTTAATGCAGCTAAAGACCCTGCCACAGAGTTCAGTGGACTAAATAACCCATCAGAATGACTGAAGAAGTGAACACAGCACCAAAAGGGTTTCGAGTGTGTGAAGGCAAAGGGAAATTTCTCTACCAGAGGGAAAATTTATTTTCCATTACAAATGCAATAAATATTCATTAAAGAAGGTTGAAAAAAGCAGAGAACACTTCTAAACACGGGATTTTATCACTAAGCACAACCTAATCACCATGTGACAGCCTTCCTCCCAGCCATGTGGCAACAGATCTGTTATGTGGAGAGAGCGCCCTGACAAAATATCACAACACCTCGTATGAAGAGCCACCGCGGGTTATTTCACTAACTCTCTAGATTCCAGGGCTTTCAGGCAGTTTCCAATTTTTCTTTTACAAGGAACAATGCTCTGCACACTCTGCTAGCTTCCTTTGGTGGCTGTACATTTAGGACAACTGGAAAAGTGTGCTCTGAAGTGGCATCAGCAAAACAGTGTTTCTGGATGTGTGAGCCCTCAGATGCACTGGGCTCTTACAGGGCTCTGTCTTGGGTGCCAAGCTCACATGGAGCCTGGAAGGTGAACACAAGAAATCCTTTCTGGTACTCTTGCCAACAAACCCCTCCTGACTATCAAGTTTATTTTTATGCTGTTAACACAGTGAACCATGGAACTCAGTTGGAACACAACACAAGAGAGAGAAAGGGGGAGGACCAGTACCCACAGATCACCATTTCATTTCCTGTCTACCCACACAATGGGATCAGTGGTTGGGAGCTCATAACACCATGCCTTCTTTGCCAGGATGGCCGGCACCACGAGCAGGAAGCCAAACAAACCCTTCTTCAAGTTGCTTCAGTGAGGTATTTTGTTATAATAAGATAAGTAATGAATGAGGTAAGCATTATGGGATGTGAGAGACAAACGGTCTAAAGATACCCACACAGGAAGGGCCTCTGATTCAGACTAAAGGGTACTGGGAATGCTCTCTGGGGAAAACTATGCTGAACTCAGAGGTAAAGCAGTCTAGTTCAGTAACAGGAAACACCATACTAAGTTTGGCTAAGGTCCTGAAGACTAGGGAGGCCCATTGCAGGAATACAAACACACACACACACACACACACACACGTTTATTTGTTTGCTTGGTTTGAGTTTTGTTTTCCAAGACAAGGTTTCTCTGTGTAACAGCGCTGGCTGTCCTGGACCTAGCTCCGTAGATCAGGCTGGCCTCAAACTCACAGAAATCCACCTGCCTCTGATACTAAGTGCTGGGATTAAAGGCATGTGCCACCACCACCTGGCTGTTGTTATTTTTGAGACAAGATTTCTCTGTGTAGCCCAGACTGTCCTGGAACTCAAAGTGTAACCAAGCTAGCCTCAAAACTCAGAGAGATCTGCCTGCCTCTGCTTCTTGAGTGCCAGAATAAAGGCATGCACCACCATGCCCAGCCCACAGAAGGATTTTAAGTGGGATTTAAATGACACAATCAGCTATACAGTTTATAAAGAACAACTTGGTATTGGCACAAAGAATAGACTGATAAGGGCTTTTGAAAAAAGAGAAAAGAAAAGAACTAGGTAAGGGTATAAGGGCCAATAGAGGTAACTTTTCTGGCCTTCATGAGTCTTGAGGTCCAGCCCTAGCACCACCAAAATAAAAACAGAAACCGAACAAGTGAGCAATGTGGCTCTCAGAAGCCATCCCTCCAGCCCCTTATTTAAACTCATTAAGAACTTAATCCAGAGAAACTAGAAGCAATGCAACAGCTGTGAGATCTGCTGTTTAGGACACAATGGGCCACCTGGCTATCAAGGGCTATCTATCTGCTGAGAGCACTGAGAACTCCTCCCTCCTGCAGGAGAGGCCCAGCAGTGCTGTGAATAGAGAGGACAGCACCAGGGACTAACTGAACGGGTTTGGCCATGGAAACACAAAGGTTCTGTCCAGGGAAATGTGAGAAGACACTAGTAACTGTAGCATGAATTCTAATTGTTCTTAATAATAAAAACCCAGAATTCGCTATGGGGGGGTAAAAGCTGAAGGATCAGAGAGAAGCAGAGCGGCCAGTCACTAGAGAGACCTTTACCTCTACGGCTGCTCAGACCAAAGGGGAGATCTTGTCCTCAGACTGCAATGAGCTCCTGTCTCCTCTCTCCACCCAGTCATAATCCCAGTCTGAGCTCCCTAGTGCTGGGATTAAAGGTGTGAACCACTACCACCTGGCCTCTAGTGGCTTAGCTCTTCACTCTGATCTTTAGGCAAGCTTTATTTGTGAAAACACAAACGAAATATCACCACAAATAACAGCAGGAAACTGGCATGTTTCCTAGGATATGTATTATGACTAGAAACATGTCGACAGCTGTATTCCATCAAAAGAATGCTGAAATGGTTCAAAGAAGTGATTAGCTTCTGGGGGATGGAAACAGAACCAGTAAGTTATGATTTAGAACACAGCAGGCCTTCAACGCTACCTGGAAAGTGTTGCAGCAGCCATGCAGGCTACATGCATTTGCACACACTCTGGCCTTCGCCATCCACTTTGAGAGATTGTAACACCCAGAGGGGAGTTAGTCATCTGTTTATTCAGAGTAGAGCTATTCATAACATGAAAAAGATGAACCCAAGAAAAGTAATAACAGCGGTGAGTGTCAGACAGCAATATGGTCTACAACACAGCTTCCTAAGGAACACCAGGGGCACAAAAAGTGCAAAGGGATGAACTCAAACCATTACATTTTGGCAAAATTTGCAACAGGTGGTGGCGGTGCACACCTTTAATCCTCTGGGAGGCAGAGGCAGGCGGATCTCTGTGAGTTCAAGGCCCGCCTGATCTACAGAGTGAGTTTCAGGACAGGTTCCAAAGCTACAGATGAAACCCTGTCTGAAAAAAACAAAAACAAAACAAACAAACAAAAAACCTTGCATGTGTAAGAATTAAGAATGATGGATGCTGGGAGACGGTTTTCTGCACAAGCATGGGGACATGAATTCAATTTCTCAGAACCTGTATAAAGTCAGGGGTGGTAAAGTCACATGTCTGTACTGCTAGTACTATGAAGGCAGACAGAACCTCCAGAAGCCTGTGGGTTATCCGGTCTGTGTGCACAGAGACTGACAACAGAGACCCTGTCTCACACAGGGAGAAAGTGAGAACACACATCCATAGTTGTCCCCTGGCCTTCCCACAAACACAAATACACACATTAAGAACTACGGATAAAGATTTTGTTGTACAGTTCCAGTGGGCCTTGGAACTCCAAAGCCAGTCTGGGACTGCTATCTCAGACCTCCATCACTGCAAGGTAGTCAGCTGGCACACTCATCCTCTAATAAGAATATATTCTCTACTTCAAAACAGGCTTCTGGAAAGAAGAGGAGCTGATGCAGGCTCACCGTGAGTGTGGCAAGTGACATGAAGCTGATCAGGTTGTTCCACACTTTATCGATGTCCTTTAGCAATTGCTGGAGTTTCTCACTGCACACAGCAGTGGCTTTTATCCCCAGCTCCACACGTCTGGTTACTCGGTACACTTCCACGACACCTGATGGGGAGAGAGGAGAGAGTTAGGCATGGGAAAGGCAGGCAGGACAAAGCAGTGCTGTGGTTTGCTGATGTTGATTAGGAGGAACACAGCTGCATGGAGACGGGTCTGCGAGCACAGACGTGCACTGCTTACTTTTCTCTTGCAATGATAAACATCCAGACCTAGGCAACATCATGACCTAGGCAATTTAGAGACAAAGGTGTTGCCTGGGCTTCTGGATCTATACTCCACAATCGCAGAGTGAAGGTATGGTGGCGGGAAGAGCTTAGAGCTCATATCTCAAACGGCAAGTTGGAGGCACATGTGCCCCTCTGGAGTTCAGAGGGCAAGCTGTATGAACTGCCTTTTTTCTTCCCCCAAGTAGGTCTTGTCACTAAACTTAGGTCATCAGTCTCGGCAGCAAGTGCATTGATTTGGGGGTTTTAGTTTTGTTTGCTTTTTTGCAGTCCAAGATGGTTTGGGATCCATTATGTAACCTACTGGTCTTTAAGTAGTAGCAATCCTCCTGCCTTAGCATCCTTAGTGCTAGGATTATGGGCATGAGCCTGGCTAGGACTGTTCTTTCCTGTGGTTTCTTATGAGGTTGAATTATTTTTCTCTTAGTAGTCTTGGCTGTTCTAGAACCTGCTTTGTAGACCAGGCTGGCCTTAAACTCACAGAGATCCACCTGCCTCTGCCTGGTGTGTGCACTATGCCTGGCAGAGGCTGAATTCTTTTTTTGCTTTTTGTTTTGTTTTGTCTTATTTATGTGCATTGATATTTTGCCTGCATGAGGCTGTCAGGCACCCTGGAACTGGAGTTACAGACATCAGTGAGCTGCCATTTGGGTTCTGGGAATTGAACCTGGGTCCTCTGGAATGACAGCCAGAGCTCTTAACTACTGAGACATCTCTCCAGCCCCCAGAGGCTGAATTCTTAAGCAAGGAGGAGAGGTACCAAGTTCCTCCTCATCCTAAGGGCAGCCAACTGGCACACGCTCCAGACTCGGTTAGTGAATACTGGAGAATTCCAGGCCTCATCACCCTGCACAACAGCATGGCTTTTCCTCCTCTTCTCCAAAGGAAGGGCTGCTCCAATCAAACGTCCATGGATATGTTAGGAAAGCTCCTAGAAGGAAAGCCACCACTTCCCAGTGGGGGAACTATGGCTATGGAGTCAAGGTGCCCGGCCCTCAAGCCCTTCACTAGCAGCTCATCAGTCAGCACACAGTGTGCTCTCTGTGCCAGGTCCCAGGTCAGGGACTGGAGGTGTGGGGATGAACAAAACAAGCCCCAATTCTTTTCCTCTTAGAGGTTCACCCTAGTGAAGGGAGGTAGTGTAAACAGAAAAAAATGTAAGATTCTCAAAGTGACAGGGCTAAGGAGAAGAGATGGGATTTTGAGAAAGAGGAAGCGGAAGCCTTACTGACAAGGGGACAGGTGTGGGAAGGTCTGAAAGATGTCAGGCTTCTGTGCTTGTGGCCCAGGCCACAGGGCAGCCTGAGCTTGCGGAGGAGGAACACTGGATCAGACTGGGGCTCCAAGTTCAATGTTAACAGCTAAGGGCAGCCAGGAAGGTAAGGAATCTGCTTCTGTTACTAAGGGACAGAGAGGAGAATGCATAGAGAACAGGGAGGATGCTCTTAAAACGGTGCCACTTAAACATCTTACTAGTTAAGACTCATTGATAAAAATAAATGAATTATATCTGTTACTGGTTTAAGATGTTAATTCTTATTCAGGTGTATGTGTAAATCTGTGTGAATGTATGCCACGTGTGTGCAGGGTTTCTGGTTTCTGGTGGAAACCAGAAAAGTACGTTGGGTCCCCTGGAGTTGAATTTACAGCAGTTGTGAGACAAGTAACATGGGTGTGAGGAACTGAACTCTGGTCCTCTGCAAAAGCAGTAGGCTCTCTTAATCACCAAGCTATCTCTTCAACCACCACAGAGGCGAAAACTTCACCCCAGAGACCTTAAGTAGAATAGCTGCTGCCCGTGGCCTCAGCGTTTTACCTAGGAAGGCAGCTGCTGGTGAGGCTGCAGATAGTGACGTGCAGCCCTGAAATGCTCGGAGTGAGTGAATACTGATACTAACGCGGCATGCCACGGCTCACTGTGTGAAATACCAAGAACCTACCTAGAAGATACTCCATGCCTTGGGCTGACTGGATAACTTCCGTGCAAACAGCACTGCTGCTAATGCCATTTAAGGTGTCATTTGCTTTCTTAATGACCTACAAGAAATGAAATCACATTATCTGATACAACCAAGAAAGGTCACTGCAAATCAATTTCTCATTAGTAGAAAACCCAACCAGTGTGAAAAGCTGTGCCCGACCAGAGTGTGCAAGAGCCTATGCAGAGACATCTAAGAATTTAACTGTGAAGAAACCAGTCTTCACGTCTACGGAGGGAGAGATGGGTGGGGGAAGAGAAGCAGGTTCTTTAGATTAAATATTATTTTCACGTAGACCAGAGGTGATGCTACCACTTTGTGATGTCTTAAATCCAGCGACAGACGGGGACAGCTGGCAAATGAGCAGTGTCTACACTGCAAACCGGAAGTGCATGGTTTCCTTTTCTTTTAAAAAAATTATTTACTATTATGTTATATACATTGGTGTTTTGCCTGCATGTATGTCTGTATGAGGGTGCTGGATCCCCTGGAACTGGAGTCACAGACAGTTGTGAGCTGCCATGTAAATGCTGGGAATTGAACCCGGGTCCTCTGGAAGAGCAGCCACTACTCTCAAATACTGAGCCATCTCTCCAAGAGCCCTGCCTGATTTCCATGTTGTGTGTGGTGATGGAAGTAAGGCATCCCTTGTGTTTTCCTGCATTCATTCAAAAGAACCAAGGAGGAGACAAAACAGTGCAAGAGAGAGCTCAGGTGCACAGAAGTGACATACTTACATCCAGGGCGCTCCCCAGGCATCTCTGCCACTCGTACGCGTATCTCTCATTTTCCTGTGGGTTTTATAAAAGGAACTGAGTTCAACAAGGCAGGCTTGAGGGTGCTCTGTTTATGACTTCTCTCAATATAAAAGGCTTGGAAGACTCCTTTCTACTGAAAGCATGCTTGCAAAAGACAGTTATCATTCAAAACCCACTGAGACAAGAAATATGAACTTGAAGGACCTATTTTACAGCAACCTCTCTGTGTAAATACCGCCTCATTTGCTCCAGTCAGTGTAAGCTTCTATTGGTTACCATGGAGGTCTCTAGTATATGAGCTTGTGCTGTCCTACAGCCTTAGTTAGGTGTAGGGGCGTACCCCTGAAATCCTAGAACTTGGGGGGCAGAAGCAGGATCACTGAGTTTAAGGCTAGCCTGGTCAACATAGACAGTTCTAGGCCAACCAGGGCTACATGAGAGTGTCTCAAAACAGCAATAAAGGTGGGTGATGGTGGCGCACGCCTTTAATCCCAGCACTCGGGAGGCAGAGACAGGTTGATCTCTGTGAGTTCAAGGCCAGCCTGGTTTACAGAGTGAGTTCTAGGATGGGCTCCAAAGCTACACAGAGAATCACTGTCTCAAAAACAAGACAACAACAACAACAACAAAAACCCACCAAAACAAAAAAAAAATCCCCCAACTAAAAACAACAATAAAAACTCCACAGAATAGAACTTCAGCTTTCCATTCCCTAGTTCATTACTGTGTGTGTATGTGTGTGTACACTCGTATGTGTAACAAGGAACAGGGATGGAATTAAGATACCATACACAGAAATAGAAAATCCAAAACATTTTTTTGCTTTTCTTTATGTTGATGATAAAATGTAAGTTTTGGAAAAGATTTTCTTAAACGCTTCTGTCCTTACAAAGTCCCATGAACAACTTCAACTTTAGCCACGACTTTCAGTGGCTGTCACACACAGGGAGCATGCTCATTCTGGGCTGATGCTGCCAGCCTAGACCTCGAATGAGCTATTTGTCATCTGGTGTCCAGAGTCTCATCCTCATCCCTCCCCTCTCCCTCCCCCAGGACAATGGAAAAGCATTCTCTCCTGGAGTGCTCTTCCAGGAGGCTGCCCAGCTTACCTCCACCTCGCCAGTCAGGTCTTTGTACTTGTCTCGGATGACGGGCAGCGCTGTCTTCTCACTCAGAGTGTTGGACCGGTCTCTGAAAGGCTGCTCCAGGGCTGGAGAAGGAGAGGACCGGCTTATTTCTTTATCTCCGAGGCTTAAGCTCCTCTTGTGTGATCCTGGGTCAGAAAGAACAATAGGCACAAAGGTTCTGTTATTCAACCTGGCTGGAGCAGGGGTCTGTTTGCTAATGTGACCATCATTACAGGTGGCCATCTCAGGAGGCATTCTGAAACACACTCTCCACTCACTCTGTCTGGGAGGTTCCCTTCCTCTGGCTCCTCCATTCTTCTCTGATCTATCACCACATTACATAATCCTAAGGTCTGAATCACTGGCATCTAGATGCAAAGGGACTTTCTAAATATGGGTTTCTAGAAGCCATGAGACCCATCCTGTC
>LOEQ01006161.1:115515-146507 GCA_001685075.1 Bramus lutescens
CTGTCCCGTCACTGGCTGTGGGCTTGTGTCCTGGAGCCATGAGACCTGTCCTGTCACTGACTGAATGCAGGCCTTGCACTGCCAGATATTACAACTTTGCAAGAAAAACCAGAAATCCAGATTGAGAAATCTAATTTTAAAATGTTTGCTATTACTTCAGGTTTTATGGATCAATTTAAACAGATACCTTTTTTAAAGGCACTGATTTTTGTGACTTTTAATTACGAATGTGTACTATATATTTGGACATGTGCATATGAGTGCAGGTGCCCATAGAGGCCAAAGTTATCAGATTCCCTGGAACCACAGCTATAGGTAGTTGTAAGCTGCCAGATGTGGGTGCTGGGAACCAAACTCAAGTCCCCTGCAGGAGCACTGCATGTTCTTTTTGTTTGTTTTGAGATAGGGTCTCACTATGTAACGGGCTGTCCTGGAATTCACTCTGTAGATCAGGCTGGCCGTGAACTCACAGAGATCCGCCTGCCTCTGCCTCCCAAGTGCTGGGATTAAAGCGTATGCCACCATGCCTGGTTTACAGCACACTTCAAAGCAAACTAGACACATTCTTTGTCTTTCTTCAATAAGCAGTTACGAGGGACAGTGACCTGAACTGAGCTCCAGGGACACTGCAGTCTTACAGGTTGGAACATCTATTTCCTGCTAAACAAAGAATCATCATTTTACTTTTTCTTTGAAATTACTTTTTAATTTTTAAGGTAGTGTCTCATCATGTAGCCTAGGCTGGCCTGAAGCTTACTATATAACCTAGCTGTGGTATTCTCAGGAAAGCATGTAACACCTCAGTGGAACAAGCCCATGAGAAGAAAGGCTTACCTTGAACAGAAAGGTCAAAGGTTGCCAGCTCACTTTTGATCATTTCTTCACTGGACTTCATTTTGCTTTGTGAATTGGCTACTAAAAAGTCAAATTTGCTGATTTTGGGCTTTTCGCTTTGAAATTCTCCGAAGTCATCTGCACACTCCCTGGGGGTTTCGTGAGAGGTGACACTGGAAGCCGGGCTTGGACATGCAGTCTCGTGGCTCCGTGCCACTGTGGGCAGGTCCTGCCTTGTGAAGTCCTGGAAGTCCTGACTTTCGCACTCTTTCTGCTCAATGCTCTGGGGCATCATGTCTTTAAAGCTGGCGAAGGCTGCGAAGGGAGTCTCTGGGAGAGCATCCTCACTCGCCAAAGCTGTTCCTTTGGAGAGAGATGACATGGTGATGTTTTCAGAACTGCCAAATGAGGTCTCTTTCCTTTGAAGATCTGAGGCAGCTGAGAAGGACCCATTTCCTGCTGAGGGGACAAATGGAGAGAGTTTTCTGCCCTGAGATGCATCACCCCTGTCTGGCCAGTCACAGCTCCTAAGTGTGCTCACTCCAGAATGGCTACTATAGCTTCCAAAAGCATCACAGTCTAAATTCTCTACATCTGAAAGGAAAGGAAGGTCCCACAATTAGAGCCAAGCTCCTAAGTTAGGCAAAATGCCTAGAACATTTCATCAGTCCCATGCTATGCTGCAGGAACTATAGTCAAAGCTTGTGCTAAGATTAAAGGAGTTGGGCTGTAACATTTGATCTTTCAGAAACTGTATTCATTTTTCAGCTAGCATTTATATTTGATTTTAAAGAAACCTGGGCACAGTGGTACACAACTTTAACCTCAGCATTTGGGAGGCAGCTTTCTATGAGTTTGAGGTCAGCCCGATCTCCAGTTTCAGGACAGTCAGGTCTACAAAGAGACCCTGTCTCAAACAAAACAAAACGAAACAACAAATACTTTCTGTTATATGTAAAAATTTACTCAAAGATAGGCTGCATAGCCATGTCCATACTGCTTATTAGAAGATTCAGATCATTTAATGAATTATTCCTTTTTAAGCTTGAAGGCATTCTTACATATTCCGTACCAAAACCACATCTCTTTTTCTCCAGACTGCGTGGACACTGTTCTTCTTAACCCCAGTTATAGGAAATGAGATAAACCAAAAATCCAGTTTCTCAAAACAAAAGTAAAAACCTTCTCATATAACTTTTAATAAATTACTACAAATTTCTGTGTCAGGCAAAGACACATAGAGGATTTTAATCAAGCAGTCACTTACCTCGTTTTTATTTTGGTCAGTTTGGATATCCTATTGCTGGGATAGAATGTGAGAAAAAGAAAAATCAGCCTGAATTATGTTAGTCCTTAAAAAAATAGAATGGAGGACCTGGATGTGGTGGCGCCTGCCTTTAATCCCAGGAGGCAGAAGCAGGCGGATCTCTGTGAGTCCCAGGCCAGCAAACAAAAAGTCTGAGGTCCTTCTGGGCTGTTTCTGCTTCAGTAATACACCTCCCTTCCCACACTCACTGAAAATGGAAGAAGTGAAAGAGAGATGTGCTGGGCTAGAAGACTATCTTCTTTGTCTACATTTAAATAAGTTAGATGAGGTGGGGCCAGCGCTTGGGAGGCAGAAGCAGGCTGATCTCCATCGCCAGCCTAGTCTATGAATGAATGAATGAATGAATGAATGAACAAATGAAGAGATAGCAGAAGACAGCAGAAAGAATGCAGCTTTTCAGTCTGGAAAGATCCAAGTTTGACTCTGCCATCTACTTACTTGGTTAGACACTACCCTTCTAGTTCAGTCTGGCCTTGAACTCCTGGCAACCCTCCCACCTCAGTCCTCAAGTGTACTTTTCTGGACTCTGGTATGCTCATCTACGAAGTGGAGGTGAAACTATGTATTTGAAGAGGTGTGAGGACAATCTGCTGTGATAATGCATGTGGAAGATTGTCCTGAGCCTGGAGGGCAATACATGTAACACCTTGAATCCTTTCAGAGTAAACATGAAAAGGTCACTTGCCATCTTAGTGATTTACTAGGAAAAGCTGTTCTGCTCATTTTCTTCCCCACTCGATCCTTCTGTCATGCAGGGGACTTGGCACACTAGGCAAGTGCCTGGCCACTGACCAACATCACAACACCATATAACCACACACAACCCCGATAACTACACACAAACCCCCCCTGATAACCACACACAACCCCCTGATAACCACACACACAACCCCCATAACCACACACAACCTCCCAATAACCATACACATTCTCTCCCCGACAACCACACATACAGCCCCCCTGATAACCACACAACTCACAAGGAACCCAGAGTTCTGTGACCGGATTTTCATAATGAAGCCAATGGGTGAAACAACAACACTGGTCCTTGCCCCTCCTTTCACAACAACAACACATAGTTTAGAATAGGTTTGAGGTTCTGGACACTCCCACAGCTCTCCCACCACCACTCCACACAACTCCCTATGCTCCGATAAGAGCGTTCAATGAATGAGAAAACTGCTAGTCAACCGGCAAAGCAAATCTCCTTTGCTAAAAGATGGAACACTTTCAAATTCTGCAGCGCAAACCATACCCCTCACATGTGGCTTGCTTAATAAGAAGGAAAAACAATTTAGGTGACAAATTTATAGTTTAGAAACAGTGAAGCAAGCTGTTAGATGAAGCACTTTCTTAATCTCTCACTGTAATGTTTCCCCTCTAGGTAGAGGGTCTGCCTAGACCCAGTGCGCAGGCTCAAATGAGGTGCCATTCAATCAGGAGACAGATGTGGTTGAACACCAGACTAGTCTGTCAGGGGAACATTGAGCAGAATGCTTCACCACACAGGTAAGTTTATTATTAGACCTTTCTGGAAGGCTCTTTGGGGAAACCATATCAGGAACTGCTTCTAGTGTCTTATCTATTAAAAAGTAGCAATTTGGGTTTTGGTTTTTTTTTTTGGCAGATCAAAGATAAATTTATGGAATGACAGCTCTAGTTCAAACACTGAAACCAAAGTTGGTATGGTAATAAAAAGACATTTTTGTGCAATTATGCAACAAGAAGACAAGCCTTTTTTTTTTAAATCAAGAATGACTCGCATTGTAAGCGAGGTAAAAGACATTGTAAGCAATAAGGATTACCTTAGCAGAATAGCTCTTAAGACTTTATACCTATGAAGGTCTTCAATGAAATCATGGAACATTTCACCTTCTGGAGCTACTTACTGAGGTGACCAAATGACTAAATGAAGAACCAAATGAAAGTCATAAAAGGAAATGTTTGAGATATATATTTTAACCAGAGAGTAAACATGTTATGAGTCACTAAATGCAAACTCTGAAACCGAATGTAGGTGAAAAAGCAAATTACTAAAGAGTAATTAATTCAAACCCATAAGCATTAAAATGGCATTACATAAAAACCAAAACCCAAACGGTTACATAATGCCTATCCCTGAGCCTCAGCAGCTATACACAGTATAAATACCGAGTGTGCTTTTTTTCGGTATAGTGAACACTGGTAAACCATTTTCTGAGAAAAATCTGGCACATAAGTTGATTTGGAGGTAAAGAACAAACAAAGAAACTCCCCATTTTTCCATGTTAACAACTCTCTATTTGCTTAGCAACCCAGTTCTTTGTCTTATTGTATAAAGATCTTAAAAACAATAAAGAACAAGGCCTCCAGTTTGAAAAGACAGGAGCTCTGTCTGGGAAAAATGATACTGGATGTTATAAGCACCAAAGTGACTAGAGATGGCTTTACAATTTAGTAGCTGAATTTTGAAAATTACAAGAGAAAAGAAAAAAGAAAATGGGAATGACTGTAATAAAAGAAGAGCCATTACTGTATCTCCAATCCTTCCAGCTCCTGGGTAGTGCTAGAGAGAGCTGCAACTGGGCACAGAGTAGTAAGCTAAATTGTGTGCGTTCACACACACGGATTGTTTGCAATAGGAATTCATTATGACAAAGGACAAGAGAATAAACAGTATGACCTGCTTCCCATTGTGGATCAAATCAAGACATGGCTATCTCTCCTACAGGCAGCTAACCCTACCAGGCTCTTCCATAACCTCTATTCAGATCCACTCTGCATGCATGTTGTACATGAAAACAAGGTATCCCCAGGCATGTAAACCACTACCACAGGACACAGAAGGTGAAACCCACACCTGTGGATGTTTTCTAACGCTGTGGGTATATGCCCAAGAGATTAAGAGTCACTGGCTTTTAAGAAGGAAGAAAAACCAAAGGGAATTACAAGCATAATTCCACTATTCTTGAGTGTTCTGCATTGCAGTAGCAATGTTTGCTGGCCCAAAGAGGGAACAACTTCTAGTGTCTAATGCTGAGTTAACCCAGCCTTCATTCACCAACACAAACCACAAAATATTTGTATATCTCCATGTCTCCTTCTTTTGGGTCCAATTCTCCTTTAGAGAATATTCTCTACTAACTGTAAAGCCTGGTCAGATTATCTCCTGTTAAGTGTCAAGCATCCTGATAGGCATTGTTGTAGAGAATAGGAAAAGTGACCTCACTGAGCAACAGGCTACAAAACACTGATGTTTGATCGCCTTCCTGTGCTTTCTAATCAGTGTAGACACTTCCCGTTCTGCATGTTTGCACCAACTCCTGTGATGCTATGGTTTAAATTTTGTCTACACTGTAAGCATCTTCAGGTTTCTATGTCCATGCTTTATGGTCAATAAAGAAAAGCAGCAAACATGAGAATACTAGACTCAGAGGAGGCTAGAAGGCAGGAGACAGTAAGATTGTCCAAGGTGAGTCAGGGAAACCCAGGCTGGAGACAGGGCTCAGAGTTTAAGAGCACGTACCAATCAACCAACATCCGTGCCAGGCACCTCACAGCCACCTATAACTCCAGCTCTAGGAGGCCCAATATTTCTGGCTGCCGCAGCACTTGCACTTAAGTGCACACTCCCACACATATATAATTAAAAATAGTAAAAATAATAGAAATCCCATTAAAATGATACCAAATGAGCACAAAAGATGGTGATTAAAATGAAGGCCTTCTGGCTATCAAAAGGAAGAGAGCAGACTTAGGGGGCAGAGCCTCCAGGGTATATGCCCTCTTACGCTCTCAGAATCACTTAGCTGACATTTCCCAAACGACTTATCAAAAGTCCTCAGATGATAGCCACTCATAAGAAAGACAATAAAGTGATTTTGGCTGACAGTGCAGCTTGGTGGTAGGGCACTTGTTCAACATGCAATAAATATATACACATAAATAAAAATAGCTGGGCATGATGACATGTACCTGGAACCGTAGCTACTCTGATATCTGAGGCAGGGGGATAGATAACTTGAACTCAGGATTTTAAGATTAGCCTAGGCAGCATAGTGAGATCTTGAGTCAAATAAAACAAAAGAATTATAAATAAAAATCATCACCAGGTGGTGGTGGTGCACACCTTAATCCCAGCACACAGGAGGCAGAGGCAGGAGGATCTCTGTGAGTTCAAGGCCAGCCTGGTCTACAAGAGCTAGTTCCAGGACAGCCAGGGCCGCATAGAGGAGCCCTGTTTCAAACAACAACAGATAATAGCAATCAATTCCTTCAACTATTTTAGAAGCTAGCACAGCTTGTATGACATGGCTAGTGTTCTCTGTTCTCACCTTACCCTCTGGTAATCAGCACAGATTCTAACAGGAACAACACAGTGCTGGCAGAACACCAGCATATTTGTGGGAAGTCTCATGTACTGACAGAGACAAGCATTAGCCAACCGTATCTTACCTGGCATCAGGACAAACACCACGGGGTTATTTGTTTGAATCTATAGCACAGAATGCAAATCTTTATCACAAAAAAGGGATGCTGTGTTGTACTATTAAAACTATCTCGCCAGGTGGTGGTGGCACATGCCTTTAATCCCAGCACTCGGGAGGCAGAGGCAGACAAATCTCTGTGAGTTCCAGGCTAGCCTGGTCTACAAAGCTAGCTCCAGGACAGCTAGGGCTGTTGCACAGAGAAACCCTGTCTCAAAAGAAACAACAACAACAACAACAACAAAAAACTACCTCCCTAAAAATCATATGCTATCTAGACACAATGAGCTGTTCAGTGAATGGCAGTTACACACGGGGTTGGTCACTTCTGCTCTCAAGGGAGTTAAAGCAAACCCAGTAGACTGTCCTGGTTTCAGAGAATCTACTGATAAAGGAAGCCACAGCCCCATGAGGTCATTCTCACAGTGGAGAGTGCAGCTGCTGGAATCACTAGCTGGAGGCTTTTCTCCCAAGTTTGTTAGCAGTCCACATACTTAAAATGCAGAGCACCTGCAAAAGGTTTTAACAGCAACTTCTCAACTTTCAGCACATTATACATCTTGAGTGGAAGGCCTGGCTTTTCTCCAGGTGAATTTCAACCCCAACACCCAGCTTTTTTCTTTCTTGGATGACACATGAAAGTGATTTCTGAAATTCTACTCAAAATTCCCATTTTCAGGAGCTCAATATCCTTTTCTTTCCCCACAAATTCTAAAAATGAACAAAAACTTAAAACCTTCAAATCATAAATAAAAACTAAAAACATTGAAATAATTCTTTCCCCAAAATCTTTATGTAGCTTGGGCATGGGACTTGAAAAGACTATTGCCAGAGTTCCTCGCTCTTACCCTTTCCTAAAATAGAGCAAATAGTTTTCATGGCTGGCTACTTATTGCTAACTTTCATTGGTCTTTGTGATTTTTATTAATTTATTGATTTATTGCAATGCTGGGATCAAGTTTAGTGCCTTGCAAATCCTCTACCACTGAGTCAGCCCAGAAACTTTTTTTTTTCAAAATGAAAATAGTTTAAAGCTTAGTTCTTTTGTTTTGAGGGTTGTCGTAACTTTTAACGGTTATTACTGTTGTGTAAATAGAGTGTCTATGTGCGGGTGTCCAGGTCAGAGTATCCAGGTTATTTCCACTTTTATATATATGTATATATTTTACTTTGTCTAGTGAGACACAGTAGTATAAACAGGCTGGCTTTGAACTTACAATTCTGTCTTAGCCTCACAAGTGCGAAGATCACTGGTGTGTGTCTCACATCTGGCTGAGCTTTATTTTCGCATCATTGAGGAGTGTGCTTAATATATGTCTACATATATTGATTTATTTGTGCTGAGGATTAAATAAGTACTTTGCAGATGCTGGCAAGCATGCTGCCAACTGAGCTCAAGAGCCTAAAGCTACACATCAGCTCAATGCCACATTAATGACATCTGTCAACGGGTATACAAGGGACAAAGGCAACCATACCTCTGCCTTCTTAGGAGGAAAGAAAAGAAAACCCAGTCTCAAGGGACATGACTTCAATTTTATACCATCCAGATTATTTCTTTGTTCTAATTCTCAAAAACACAAATTACACACATCCCCACACTTTCAAAATATGCCAAAGAATCGTTTATTAACACAGGACTTACAGGTTGCAAAAGAGAATGGTACAGAAGAGCTGGGAAGGAGCCATCAGAGTAAGCATGCAGGCCAGTGTTCGCAGAGAAAGAGAATAAAGCAAGTTCCAAAGGGCACATCCACACATAAGTGTCTGTGTTGAAAAAAAGACATCAGAAAAGCAGCCAAAAAAATAATAAGGCGCTGATTAAAATACAAAGATTTTTCCATGTCAAAAAGAGCTACTTCACAGGTAGGTAGCCACAAAGGTCTTGCTGACCCTTTGAGAAAGTCACAAATCAAAGAAGGCTCTTGCTGCCATAGAAACAAAGGATCTTAAAGACTGAACATCAAGACGCTGCTGTGCCAGAGAGAGTATATTTAGGGGGTGGGAGAGCAGCCTCATTGAAATTATACGCAGCAAGGGCTAAAGGGTAAATGCAATGATGTGCGGAGAGAAACCAGGCAATGTTATTAGTATATCTACCGTCCATACAAAGAGTTAACAGCATGGGTTAGAGACAGTATCCCCTTCAGAGTTAAGTTAGGGTTTCCAAACAAGACCACGTCCATAGACAGTAATCATCCAAATTCTTTTTGCTCCATCAGCCCACTTCTTTCTCTAGAATGTCCTTTCAACCCTCAGACTAAGAGAGCAAGTTCATCACTCCATGGTGAGCGGAAGGGTAAAATAAAGTCACAGTGCATTGAAGCAATGTCTACCGCTTTCCCTCTCTAATATATTTATTTATGCAGCAGTCTTGCTCAACAACACACAGGCATGACTCCCTGGTCAGCAGCCATCAACCCTCTTAACAACCGCTCTGAAGGGTTACTACTCCGTTCCCACCAGAGGTTTACAGATCAACAGAAGGAGACAATCTGCTTTTCAGGTCTCCTCCCTCTGAAGAGAGTGGGCTTGAACATGGCAGGTTCCATTCTGAGAGTGTTCCAAACATACAGAGAGAGCACGGGCACAGATTATTTAACAGGTCCATTGGAATGAGCTCAGTCAAAAGCCAACCTCTCCTTCCTGAATAAAAGGAGGGAAAAAGACATCCCAAACCTGGATTAACTCATTTCACAGATGTGTGGTTTGGCACTGTGAAAGAATATAGATTCAATTTCAGAAAAATAGCCTCTAATTATTAACTTCAAAGTCCAAAAGGCTAGTATACATGTCGTGAAATTGTTTTTTAAATAAAAATCAAATGCTGTTGTTTAAAAAACAATGCCCTTTGCAACCAAGTGTTGTGGCTCACGCAGCTCATACAAAAAAGAAGAATAAAATCATCCATCAAACAGCAGCAAAGGAAAAAAGGAAAAATAGGATAAAAATGAGGAAATAATAGCAAAGGGCAGAAGGAGCTCAGAGAGCCAGCTGAACCTAGGAAACCCCTTGGCTGGCAGCAGGCGAAACACACTGATCTTTGCTAACTTTGCTTTCCATTCAAAACCCAGCATAAGAAACCCATTTCAGTAGCAAAGGACAGACACCATTTGCCAGTTTGAAATCTGTGGACTCTACAGCACTTCACAATGTCTGCTGAGCCTGTAAACTTGTAAGTGTCTTACCTGTCCCTCCCAGGTAAAGAAACAAACCCTGCATGTGCACACTACCTTTTCTAGAATAATACAGTAATGCTGAGATAGTTCTCATTATTAAAGGCCACAGAATAGGTTTATCTTTCTATGTACATATTAAAAAAACAAAACAAAATAAACCTAGGACACTTGGGAATCTAGTTCTTGTGACAGGAAGCTGGACCAGAGAATAAACTGCTACATGTGAATCCACACAGGGTTTAAAGAGGGCTCCCTTGTGAAAGGCTTTCACACATCAGAAGTTAGTAGTTACCCTACCCTAGCATCTACAGGGTTATTACAACTTAATACTCGCAGTCACGCTGCAAAACAGTAACACTGAAAACAGGCCTGCTCCCCGCCAGGTCCTGACACACCGAGCATCCCTAAGTGACCTCTTTACCCTTCTCAAGGAAGCTGACAAACTGCATTCCAAGTGGGAAGAGTTTTTACTTTCTTGGCCTAAGAAGAGTCAATTTCTGTAAACCAAACAAATACTGTCTTAGCAACTCTAAATATACTCAAGAGAAGACAAAAGGAGAGTGGGAGTACTGATCCCACTCACAGGGATAAAGAAACACTGTGGACACTGCAAAAGTTTTTATAAAATTCCTGGCTATATGGGGTTCACTGAGCAGTGGGTTTGTGTGAGCCTCTGACACCAAGTGAGTATTAGGTTTCAAAAATAAAAATATTTCAGCTCTCCAATCTAAGCTCTGGAGCAGTCAGAGTACCCATAGATTGTTTCTATAACATCATGTTGAACACTGGTTCAGGCAGACAAACAACAGGAGGCTAATTAATTACCAGATATCTGCCAAGGTAATGAGCCAGTGCCTCAATCTGTCAGTCAGACAGTACCCACAGAATCATCTTTGAAATCTACATCACCATCACCAGAGCAATCTCACCAATTCCTCACCTGCGGCAGGAGGATGTTGGCCACTAACTGTTGGCAAATCCAAAGAGCTATCAGACATGACATGCTTAAGATCTCCTCCCACATCAGCCAATTTCATGTCAAACTGAACAGAAAGCGCATCTTCCGAGTCCTCCTTGCCAACGCTGCTGCCACCGATGGAGGGGAGATCTAATGATTTCACCGAGGCAGAGTCTTCTTTGGCATGTCTGAAAGCCACTGCTTTCTCTCCCAGGGATTTGTCTGAGCTTGTGGATGAAAACTTACTGGAGTGGAAGTCAGCAAAGTCATCGTCACTCTTGGCAGAAGGAGTGTTCTCTTTGAACTCCTCGATGGCCAGTCCAGCTCCCTCTAGGGAAAGCTGTTTGAAGACATCGTACTTGGAAGATGCAGCAGGTGGATTCTGTGCACTCTCCACTGTGCTGCTGGCCAAGGGGCTGGGACTCACTTCCTCTCTGAGGACATCGTATTTGTCGTCTGCTTTTGCCTCAGATGAAATAGAGCTGTTACCGAAAGCCATGAAATCTGCAAAGTCATCCTGCTCCCCAACAGATGCAGGATTCGAATATTCCCCGAAGAGGTTGAACTCTCCAAAATCATCTACCAAACTAGAAGTTTTAGTGGATGCCAGTGCTGCTGGGGCTGCCNNCCGGCCGGCGGAGGTCTGGCGGAAACTGACTTTGACGTGCTAAATGCAGCTGAAAAGGGCACCAGTTTCTCACCACTGCAATTGACTGAGGAGAACATATCTAGGTCTGCTAAGTTCAGAGGAGTTTTCGCTGGTGTCTGTTTCTGTTGTGCAGCTCCGGAGGGAAAGGCTGCTGGAAAAGTGTCCTTTGTCGGTGGCTCTAGGGGTGACACACTATCGGCGGTCTTGAAGTCGGTGAAGCCGTCATCGGTTCCTGTGGATCTGAACTCGGCAAAGTTCTCTCCTGAAAGAAAGAGCATGCAGTGAAGGAAAACCGCAGAGTTAAGCCCACACAGAACAATGTGTACTGAACTGGTAAGGTTTTATAGGTTTCTTCTCTGGCTTGACAGTAACCACAGTCCACACTCTCATCAGACAGTGTGATATGGAAACAGGCAAGCACTGCCCTCAAGACTCTCCTCCTCCATCCAGACTGAAAGAGAAGCTGGAGGCTCCAGAGAAGCACACTGAGCAGCCCTTTAAAGATGAAACATGCCATACAGTTTTAAACAGAATCAAAAGCATCAACAAAGTATTGAGAAGTCTTCTGCCTCTGATGTTCAGAATGCACAACTGAACAACAAGACTTCCAAAAGATTTACAGCTGGATGTTGTGGCACACACCTTCCCAGAATTTGGGAAACTGAGGCAGAAGGATCACAAGTTGAGGCCAACTTGGGCTACCTAACAAGACCAGGTTTCAAATATACCAACCAACTAACCAAACAACCAATGAACTAACCACCATGAAAAACAAAAAGCCCAATTACTAAAGGCTAGCATTGTAGCTTAGTGCTCAGGGGTAAAGCTCATGCATGAAACAACCATGACCTAGTTTCAATGCTGAGCACACATGCACACATACACACATGCACACACAGGAACACAAATTATTAGATAGGATATAATGGGATCTTGCTAAGTACACAGACATGTTAATTTGAAGATATTTTGGCAAAAAAATCTTTGAAAAAAGAACTAGTTATTTGGAAAGCAAGTTAAGTGCCATAGATAAGAGCCCTATAAAAAACGTAAAATCCTTTGATTACTGTTGCTATCTATGTGTGTGAGAGTGGTGTGTACACATGGAGGTCAGAGGGCAGCTCTGGGAACTGACTCACTTTTCTTCCTATGGAGTCTGAGGACTGAACTCAGGACACTGGGCTTCTGTGGCAAACATTTTTATCCTCTGAGCGACGTTTTTCAGTCCTTGAGAACTGATTATTTAAATTCTGGGGCCATGATTCTCTTTTTGTTTGTTTGGGTTTTTGTTGTTGCTGGCATTATTGTTTTGAGACAGGGTTTCTCTGTGTTGCCCTAGCTACCCTGGGACTTGCTCTGTAGACCAGGCAAGCCAGGACTCTTATTAAGGCTTGCATTCTTCATTAGTATCTAATCTTGTCTCTCACAATTACAAGGACAGGATGCAGCTGACCTCACTTTCCTTCCAGCATCTGGAGCTCTACAATGACACCCACTAGGACATGCTATTTAATGAAATCCAGATATATACCAAACATGAATATTGCTATACAACCAACATCACTGATTATTTAAAAAATAATGACTGTCACTTCTAGAGAGTTAAAAATAAAAACCCTAAATTTCTTTACTAATCCACACCCACTTTTTTTTTAAGACAGCCTACCTTTGTAGTTCTGGCTGGCCTAGAATTCACTAGGTAGAGTAAACTGGCCTTGAATTTGTGGCAGTCTCCCGTCTCTACCTCCTGAGTGCTGATATTATAGGCATGTACTACCATGTCCAGCTTCTCACCCATTTTTTTAAAAAATATTTTTTCTAAAAGGTGAAACACAGATATGTATGAGCCATAAAATGTACTTAAAACCAAAACCATAAAATTAATTTCTAATATTGACACCATGGACGGCAGGCTTTATGCTTATCATGCCTGATGCATGATCTGCACTTTGACTTTCCAAATGGAAAAAGCACTGGAAACAATGTGATTTTTCTTCTTAATCTGATACTGAACCGATTTACTAGTAAAAGTCATCAATACAAATACACCCACAGTACTATAGTAATCTGAGAAAAAGGAGCAGCCTTCAAGTTTCCTATAATCTTTGTTTTCAAGATATAACATTAAAAGTCATAACATAGGCAGAGGCAGATGGATCTTCTTGAGTTTGAGGCCAGCCTGGTCTACTGAGCTAGTTCCAGGACAGACTCCATAGCTACTGAGAAACCCTGTCGTAGAAAACCAAGAGAGAGAGAGAGAGAGAAAGAGAGAGAGAGAGAGAGAGAGAGAGAGAATATAAAAAAGTCAATTTCACAAATTGATAGGAAATACAAATGTGAAAATTACCCTAGGATTTTACAGACACATTGATGACATCTGTGTTATTTCTATACATGAAAAGGTAATTTTTTTGTCATTTTGGTTTTTTGAGGCAAGGTCTCACATGGTAGGTAGCCCAGGCTGACCTTTAACTCATGGGAATTCTCCTGTCTCAGCCTCGTGAATGGTATAATTAAAGGAGTAAGTTACAATGTCCAGATCATATCCCAAATAAACTTAGGATTATTGCTTTGAAATATCTGTGAAATTGACAGGTTTTGATTTCTAAACACAAATCACACAGAAACTAAACTTACTGATGATGAATTGTAAATTTTTCCATCAGGAATGTAAACTGGGTAAAAGGGTTAGAAGGAAATGAAAATGGGGTTTATATCTTTAAAAGCAAAGCATATTTCAGTGAATAAGCTGACTGGGAGTGAACCTGCTATCCACTGGCAGCTTTTTAGTTCACCTTAGATTCTTGCAAGCTCCTCCTTTGATTTTTGTAACTTTTTAGGCCCTGAGAAAATTTAAATGAGTATTTGGCTAAAGCTCTACAAAGAAGTGTCCTTTTTAGAACTTATGTGGAACTTCTGGCTAAGCCTGTGAGTACTTATTAAACTGTGGCTCAGTACCGTGAGAAGCTCTGCTCTGAACTGCAGTCCTGCAGAGGCTCTAAGGTTTGACATTAAACATCCCATTCTTCCTATTTTTTGGCTCAAATTTGCTATGTAGCCAAGTATGACCTTGTGCTCCTCATCCTCCTGTCTCCACTTTCCAAGCGCTGGGACAAAAGGTCTGTAGCACAAATGGCCCAGACCAAGGAAAGTTTTAAAGAAGTTTAGGAGAAGAAAAGATTCAACATAACTAATCACAGTTAGTAACTCGAGGGTTTAAACTGACTGAAGCAGAGAGAAAGGAAAACAAGCAAATCAAAATGACAATAACTGAGCCTCAGTTCAGGCTGAGAAAACAGGACCAAGGCACCACTTACATTTTGGGCACCACTACCTCTTCCTATTGTCGCTAATAAGAACAATGCAACTGGCCCAGCAGTTAAATGCACTGACAATTCTTTCAGAGGACCTGGGTTCAGTTCCCAGTACTCACATGGCCGCTCATAACTGTCTATAACTCTAGTCTTTGGAGGGCCGGTGCCCTCTTCTGGGCTCTGAGGGCACTAGGTTCCCATGTGGTACATAGACATACATACAGGCAAAAAAAGTTACATACATAAAATGAAAAAAATTTAAAGTAACATATCATGATCATTAACGCCATATCACACAAAGAATCCTGACATTAAACCAGGCTCTACTTCCTAAGACAGAATGAAGTCAGGATTCCTCTAAGGTTCACATTTGAACACCTAGTGCCTAACACAAGTATGGAGAAAGAATAGCTTTCATATCTTAAAGCTATTTGGATTAAACACAAGGAAATATTGCTAGAAGCTCAGATCTATTCTAAGAGGTGGCCCTTCCTGTGGAGAGATGCTGGTGCAGTGGAATATCCACTACACCTCCCTTACACTTAGAGACTACCCCACCCCAAGCAAAAATGGAGAAGTCAGCTTTGAGTACTGAGTACAGAAAGGCAGAATGTGATTGCACTTTCGGGAGGAAATCCTCATTAAAGCTGACACATTTCACAATATGCAGAATTAAGGTTAGGATACAATCTAAGGATTACTCAAGCTACATGCCATGTTTAGCCACACATACTAACTTCTCTCTCTCTCTTTCTCATACACACACCCCTCTTCGTTTTTAAAATCACAGTCAGTTTTGAAAATCCTGAACAAGGTGACTTGAATCAAGTACAGCACAGTACAGTAACTGACTTCTCCTTCTTCTTGGATACATAAGCTGACTTGGATATGTAATACTGACTGACTGACTCATTCATTCATTCATTCATTCAATTAACTGATCAATTTAGCAGTGTTGAGGATGGAAACCAGGAGCCTGACCATGCATGCTAAATAGTCACTCTACACTGAACTACATCTCAGCCCTGAAGTTTTGGAAGGCCACTTGGTATCCACTAGGTGCCATATTGCACTCCCTGTGCCAGCAAGGTATGCTGTGGGATAATGCTCTTGTACACTGTAATGATTTGTCACTGGTATTGGTTTAATAAAACACTGACTGACCATTAGCCAGGCAGGAAGTATAGGTAGGGCAACCGGACTAGAATTCTGTGAAGAGGAAAGGCAGAGAGTCAGTCACAAGCCAGATATAGGGGAAACAAGATGAGAAAGATGAGAATGCCTTACTGAGAAAAGGTACCAAGCCACATGGCTAAACATAGATAAGAATTATGGGTTAATGTAAGTTGTAAGAGCTAGTTAGTAATAAGCCTGAGCAATAGGCCAAACAGTTTATAACTAATATAAGCCTCTGTGTGTTAATTTGGGACTGAATGGCTGTGGGACCAAGTGGAACAGAAACTCTGTCTACAAAGGTCAATTTGGTAAAATACTAATTAGGTCGAATCTTGCTCATCTTTAGTTTGTCATTTTGTAAAAATACAATACTTCCTTTTTCTTAATGATCTTTAGTTCCTGAAGAGTATTAAGTAGACAGGACTGTGTCACTAATGAGGAGCATTCTGAAGAAGGTGTATTTCTCTCTCTCTCTCTCTCTCTCTCTCTCTCTCTCTCTCTTTCTTCTTTTTTTCAAGATGGTTTCTCTGTGTAACAGGCCTAGCTGTCTTGGAACTAGCTCTTGTAGGCCAGGCTTGCCTTAAACTCACAGAGATCTGCCTGCCTCTGCCTCCCAAGTACTGGGATTAAAGGTGTGTACCAGTACCTCCCGGCTTAAGGTATATTTCTTTATTAGCCTGCTGTACCATACTTAGGCTCTCTTTGGGAAAATCAGATAAATCAGATCAACTCTCACATGATGGGAAAATCAGATCAACTTCTCACTTCAAAGTAAGCTGTGGCTGGTGACTCTCCAGCTGGAGTGCCACACCCCACCTCTGTGAATGTGAAATGCTGATTCCTGTCTTATGATACTTTCTGCTTTGTCACAGATGTTTGCTGCTGTGTTCCATGCTGGTTTTGAACTTGCTATGCACTGAGGACGAACATGAGCTCCTGCTGCTCCTGCTCTGGAGGGGCCATGCTGAAGTTTACAGGCTCTACTCGCCTGGCTCATCAAAGCAGCTTTTTTTTTTTAATTAAAAAAATAGGTTTACTGATGTATTTTTTGTGTGCTNTGAAGTTTACAGGCTCTACTCGCCTGGCTCATCAAAGCAGCTTTTTTTTTTAAATTAAAAAAATAGGTTTACTGATGTATTTTTTGTGTGCTCGCACCCATACATACATATACAAGGGTACACAAGTACAAACATGGTACAACATGCATATGTGTCAAGTTCACCGATGACTTGCTGAAGCTGTTCTCTCCTTTCACCATGTGGATTCTGGGGACAGAACTCAGGTTGTCAGGGTTGGCAGCAAGTGTCCTTATCCAGAGTCATCTCCCCAGCCCTAGAGCTGTTTTGAATAATGTTCTACACTGCTTTTCTCTCCAGATGATGGATGAGAAGCCAAGAAAACAATAACAATGCCAAGTACCATACCAGGAACTGATTTAAAAGTCTTGATTAAGACTGGTGGCTACTTTCTGCACAGTCCACAAGGGCACTGTCAGCAGCCCTGGGGCATGTTAGGATAGAGCAATCACAGCTATCTTTGACACAGGATCTAAGTTGCCTGGCAGATGCCAGTGAAAGGCAACGTACTGTTTTCAGATAAAATTGTATTGATATGACATTTACCTGAAATTTTAAAAGTACTGCTCAGAAACCTGAGCCACACTGCTTTACTGTCATTTCAAGGCTCCCCAAAATTAGCCCTTCCCATAAGATAGTGCTCTACTTAGCCCATGACAATACTGGCTAAGCATTGCAACAACCATTAAGGGCTTCTGAATTAAAGCCCTGTAGTCTGAGTATGTATCACAACAATTATTACTATGTCATAAAATAATATGTCAGTTATCTTTTAAACTGGGCATGTTGGTACACATATTTAATCCCAGCACTTAAAGAGCAGACACAAGTGATGCTCGATAAGTTCCCAGCCGGTTGGGCCTACCAAGTAACTGATAGGCTCTCACTAGGTATCCTAGGCTGGCCTGGTACTAGCTATGTATCCCAGATTTGACCCAAATTTGTGATCCCCCTGTCTATACTCCATAAGTGCTACAATTACAGGTGTGTGCTAAAACATCTGGTTTGCCATTCTTTAAAAATTCTTTTCTTTTTTTTTTCTTTTAAAACACATATGCAATAAAATAAATGAATGATTACAGATGCCACTAAAAACAAAAACACCAAAAATTTTTAAGGGGTTAGCAGATGTACCTCAGTGGTAAAGTACTTGTCTAGCATACACAAGGAACAGGGTTTTCCCCACAATGCAGCCAAAGGAAAAGAGGAAATGTAATCCAAACTCACCTAGAGGCTTGCTCTCTGCTGTTTGTTCAAGTTCCCTGAACACACTGTATTTGTCACCAGACTCTACAACAGAGACAAAAACTCATTACAGTGAGGAACCTAGAGATCACAGCCGGAGAAGCATGGCAGACAGTGCTGAGCAAACATATTTAACAAGCGGAACAGCATCAGATATATTCAATAAAAAAACCTGCCACTTAAAGATTTATACAACTTAATTAAAAGTTACAGCCACAGATTTATCAACTGACAAACTGCTTTTACCTCCAAATGAAGCTGGGCTTTCAGAGGGCTTGTCAGCAGAAATTCCTTTAAACACCGAGTATTTATCTGTGGAGGCTTTAGTTCCAGGAAGTGGTATCAGCAGAGAAGGAGCACTATGAGGAAGGAGAGATGTATGTTATCCAGCAGACCATCACATGGGGCTAAGGACACAGCTGGAGGTCACAGTTCTCTGACAATTCTCTTCTCTTCTTTTCTCTCTCTCTCTCCCTCTCTCTCTCTCTCTCCCTACCCCCCTCTCTCGTTTTTGTTTTTTTGAGACAGGGTTTCTCTGTGTACAGCCCTGGCTATCTTGAACTCACTCTGTAGACCAGGTTGACTTCAAACTAGGCAATTCACCTGCTTCTGCCTTCCAAGTCTGGGATTAAAGCCCTGTACCACTACTAACTGACTCCCTCCCTCCCTTTCTCTCTCTCTCTCTCTCTCTCTCTCTCTCTCTCTCTCTTTTAATGTTTTAAAATTACTTATGTGTGTCAGGCATAGTGGCACACACCTTGAATTGCAGCATTCAGGAGGCAGAGGCAGGCGGATCTTTGTGTGTTCAAGGCCAGCTTGGTCTACATGTTGAATTCCAGGACATCCAGAGCTACATAGTGAGACCCTGTATCAAAAACAAACAAATAAAATGTGTTATGTCTGTGTGTATGCTATGTGTGTTTAGGTAACAACAGCCCCAGGAGCTGTTGTTACAAGAAGATGTGGGCTGCCTGACATGGGTGCCAGGAATGGAACTTATCCTGGTGTTAGTTGTATTCATTCTGTGGGGCAGGAAGACTGCCTGTGGGAAAGACCACAGACAGAAACAGAGAGAGCTAAGGAACCAACAATCCCAAAATGCTTTATTGAAGCAGGCTGACATCTGTGGGGATGGGTGGGGACTCAGGGCTAGGTATTTTATGAGACCCCCACCCCCCAGCCCTTCTGCTTTCTTAGCCTTTCACCCAGATGTTTGTCCCCGGGCAGGCCTTTTCTTCCCTGCTGCCTTTGCCACAAGGAAGGAAGTGTTCCCAACTCCCCTTCACTATGGAAGAGCAGCAAGTGCTCTTAATGGTTACCACTGAGTCATCTCTCCAGCCATTCCAACCATTAAAAAGCAAACAAAAAAGCCCAAAACAGCTGGTGATAGTTCAGTGGATAATGGTTCCATGTCAGAATCCACAAGGTGGAAAGAGAGAAGTGACCCCCAAAAGTAGTCATTTGACCTCCACATGCACATTGTGGCACACAAGCACCTACCTGCCACCTCACAAAAACTAAAGAATGTTATTTTTCTTTTTCAAAGAAGAGAGACAGTGTCTCATGTATCCTTCATGTAGTCGAGGAAGACATTGAATTCCTGACCCTCCTGCTTCTACCTCCTGAATGCTGGGACTATAGTAGTGTGATGGAGGATTGAGCCCAGGGCTTGTGCATGTAGGCTGCTAACTGGGCTGTGTCCCCAGCCCTATAGTTCCAAAGGTTAGAAACTATATATAAACTCCACAAACAACTAAAAACAATGCCTTTTTCTTGAAAATAAACATTAACACTCAAGTAATTTTTTTTTGACTGAGGGTGACATCGACACCAATGGTCTAATTGTCTGTTTAAACCATAAAAGCACTGAAAATAGATTAAAGAATGAGAACCTCCTGCCATTTCAACTTACAGTTCACAATAATTTAACAGTGAATTTCACCAAATATGAATGTTTAATACTTAAAAATAAATTATAACCTAAGACTTCTCTAAAATTGGTTCAGGTTATAAAAGTCTATGTGTAAAATGTTGTTCAAGCCTATGTGTAAATTCTGCTTTGATCATTGTGTGGGAGTGCAGACATCTGATAAGCAACCACAGAGGAAAGAGAATGCATATTTTTACCAGGATCACAACTGTGGTCCCAGACAGCTATCTTTGTAGCAAAACAACAATCACTTCAAAATTAGATTAAGATAGTTTTATCTGTGGACATACTTTTTTCATGGAAAAATAGTGTAATGAGTAGCATCTACATGGGCAATTCTTAGAAAGCTTAAACACACTATAGAGCATTGCTTTTTTTTCTCTTATCAGACCCAAGCAGTTCCCTGGAAGAACAACCTTTACATATGAATGACTGCATTTCACCACCAGCTAGTGTCATTCAATACCGCACAAGATACAGAAATGGATTTCTATTGAGGTCTCTGCCCTGGAGCAAAAGTCTTTTCACAGGCATTTAAATCTTCTTATCAGTGGCCCACAACCAAGGCGAAAACCAGGCTATGCTGCATGCATGGCAATGGGGTCCACCCTGTCTCAAGACTCACAGGCATTGAATATTAAAATTTCACTTCACTGCCACACAGCTGCTGCTATCTGATATTAACAAATGTAATGGCTTATTACCTATACATGTAGGTGGATGCTTTCACAGTTTCATAAATAATTAAACTGTAGCTCAATGACCAGAATGTTACATAGGAATACAGGTAATTGCCCTGTATTTAAGGACAAAAAGCCCAGGAAGCTGGATGGCTTGCCTGCTTTTTGTAACCCTCCAATTTTAGCTATGGTCTTTTAAAGCTCAGTGGCAAAATCTTTCTACTAAATGTGACATTTAATTGAAAGTAATTAATTTTAAAATTATATTCACAGGATTGGACAAAAAGAGACCCTGCAGGGTAATGAAATAGCACTGATGAAAATCAACAGAATTCAGTTCCATTCGAGAAAGCTGATACACACTAATTATACGCGCACCACAAATCAGTGTTTCATTCCGGTCCCTTCTCTGGAGCTATTACTTTTTAAAAGAAGGCTATAATCACCATCAGAGTGTTTATGCAAGTTATATATAGCAGCTATTATCAGTTTTATACATGAAAACAGTCATTTCTGTTTCTTAAGGGAAATACTCAAGTGAGAGGGCCACATTGTTTTAAAATATAAGAATCTGCATCCCACTGGAAGGCAAGACTGAGAACTTGGTCATCAGAGAATATGTTTCGTCTCCCCTGCCCAGAGACTCTACTTCCATATGGCTATGACAGATGTTAGAAATAAGAGACCACCATTCCAACCCAAGTCTCTGGGCAAGGGAGACTTTACTCTTGATCATGAGGGTTTGGAGAGCACACATGGGCTGGAAGTGCATTTGGTTTTTATTCTAACTTGGGTAGTGACTGTATCTTTTCCTCAATGGCTGGGGTCTGACCTCACAGTCTTAATTTAATTGGCTAATCTGTAAAGAACTGGTGCTAGTGAGGAAATGAAGGAAGGGGAGAAGGGTCACTGCTCCAGGCGGTCAGACTCCTAGGCTAGAGCAGTGGACCTTTGCAAAAACGAATGTTTTACTGGATGATAATGGTGGTGGTGGTATGGGGATTAAAACATTTGCATCCAAATTTTAAAAGGGGATAAAATGAGTTGAATTCCTTGTCCCAAACACAAGTTTTATAGTATGTGATAGAAAAGACTTGTAATGATCTGTCCTGTCCCTTTAAGAGACATGCCATGCCCACTCCCCTGTCTGCCAGGCAAGCTGATCTGCTTTCAGCCCAAGCCTTCTTTCTCTCTCTCTCCCTCTCTGTCTCTTCCTCTCTCTCTCTCTGCTCTTCTTCCCTTTCCCCTTCATAACCCACTAAATAAATATCCAACCTCACTCTGCATGGCGTGCCTATCCATATCTCTGTCTCTTGCTCACTGTGTGGCTCCCTGCCCAGGACCAGCTGCCTTCGGAGACCTGTGGCATGGTCTCGTGGTGTGCCCATCCTTCTGTCTCTCCTCGTGGGACTGGCTGCCCCATGAGGCCCACTACAGCCACTTGGAAAACGGCACCATTCCTGCTTGGGACTGGTGCTGGGATTAAAGGTGTGTGCCACCTCTGCTCAGTTTGTATGAGATATTCTTATACTCAGAAGGATAATTTCTGTTCCTGATCTGAAAAATCCTCTGTCCTACCTATCTTTAGTTCTAGGCTTTGCAGGGAGTTACAATGGAAGTGATGGCACGGACTATACAAACAGGAACATAAGAGAAACACAGATGTGTTGTCTCACAGAAACCATCCTTCTGTGTACTCTGCCTGCTCTCCCATCTCAACAGACAGAAAGCATGGGGGACAAATACTGACTGAACCAATGGCCATCTCTAGAGCAATGGTTCTCAACTTGTGGGTCGCAACCCCTTTGGGGGAGCTAGCGATCCTTTCACAGGGGTTACCTAAGATCACTGGAAAACATACTTACATTACAATTCATAACACTAGCAAAATTATAGTTATGAAGTATCAACGAACATAATTCTATGGTTGGGGTCACCACAACATAAGGAACTATATTAAAGGACTGCAGCATTGGGAAGGTTGAGAACCACTGCACTAGGGGAAAATCTAAGTGAAATGTTTGTGCATGTGTATGCAAACAAACATAAGTCTGGAGGTCAAAAGCCATTGATGAAAAAAATTACACATGAATAATTAAAATCCACAGTCTTGAATTATGAATTTTGTGGAAAATCAGGAGTACATCATACTTGTAAAAAGTACAAAATTACATGTTCCTGCTTCAACCTTTTTTTCAATAGTTGAAGACTAGATCTAATAAATGGACTCAAAGTCATTGTGGCACAGGCAGTCAGCTGATGCAAGTTAGGTTTGCTGTGGTTTCTTCCTTCCTTCCTTCCTTCCTTCCTTCCTTCCTTTCTCACTCCCTTTCTCCTTCCTTCCTTCCCTTCCTTTTTCCCTCTCTTGCCTCCCTTGCCCTTTCTTTCCTCCTTTTCAGACATGGTATCTCTATGTAACTCTGGCTGTCCTGAAACTCACTAAGTAGAGCAGGTTGGCCTTGAACTCACAAAGATCCACCTGCCCCTGCCTCCCTTAAAGTGGTGCATCACCACACCCAGCCCCACAAATCAGGCTTAAAAACAAATATGACAAGCATATAAACACTGGAAGGAAGGGGAGGAGCCAAAGTGTTGTGGAATATTCCTTTACACTGTGTGAAGATATGTCACTGTGACTAGTTTAATAAAGAGCAGAACAGACAATAGCTAAGCAGATTTCCAGGCACAGAGGAAGCTGGGAAGAAGGGTAGAGTTATAAGGGGATGCCAAGCCCCACGCCAAGCAGCATTGGCATTACAAAATAAAAGTAACTTTTACAATGTAAAAGAAAGTAAATTAAAAGATTTGGGTTAATTTAAGTTCTAAGAACTAGTTAAAAACAAGCCTAAGCTATTGGCCGAGCTTTCATAATTAATAAGGAGTCTCCATGTCATGATTTGGGAGCTGGCTGGTGGGATAGAGAAAGGCTTGTTACATCAAAGTTCAAGTGGACAGCGAGAGCTGCAGCAGAGAATAACAGTATGACGGCAGAGGATGGCCCAGGGTCATGAGAGAAACAGTCCATAACTGCTCTTTGGACAGGACATTTGTTTTCAGGCTTCTTATGCCATGGATGCCCTTTCCCTAATGATAAAATGCAATGTTAAATATATTCAACTTATTTCTACCTGTTTCCGAGCTGGGAATTACTTGTTTTTGAGGAAGCAGGCACCTCTTGGAAGTCAGTAAAAGAATCATCAAGGGATCCTGACTTGGAAGCATCTTGAAAATCTTGGAAGTCATCTTCTTCTGTCTTTCCCACCTAGATTTAGAAAGTGTCTTAGAGTTAGAGTGACTAGTGCAGAGATGAAACACCATGACCAAAGCAACTTAGGGAGGAAAGAGTTTATTTGGCTTATACTTTCACATATCACTGTCTATCACTGAGGAAGTCAGGATAGGAACTCAAGCAGGTCAGGAACCTGGAGGTAGGAGCTGATGCAGAGACCATGGAGGAGTGTTGCTTACTGGCTTATTCATCATGGCCTGCTTAGACTGCTTTCTTATAGAACCCAGGACCACCAGTCCAGGGATGTCACCACCCACAATGGGCTGGGCCCTTCTACATCAGTGTCCTATAACCAGGCCTTACAGAGGCGTTTTCTCAATTGAGGTTCTCTCTTTCAAATAACTCTAGCCTGTGTCAAGCTGACATAAACCTAGACAGCACAATTGACCCCTTGCTACCTTGACACACAAACACACCACTGCCAAGCCACAGCCTTTTCTTTCTTGTTTTGCCTCAAGATCACACATTACTACCAACATTACAATATAAACCCAAAATTTAAAAGTCCCAGAGTCTTTAAAAATCCAGTCTCTTTGAAACAGCCAAGTCTTTTTTAAAATCCAAAGCCTGTCTACTGTGTGATGTGTGATTCCCCTCTGTATGCTGTGAATACCATTGGTTAATAAAGAAGCTATTTTCAGCCTGTGATAGGGTAGAGCAGAGCTAGGTGGGAGGGGGGAAAGAAACTAAACTGAATGCTGGGAGAAGGAAGGCGGAGTTTAGGGGAAGCCACGGAGCTGCCGCTAGAGACAGATATGCCAAAACTTTGCCAGTAAGCCACTGCCACATGGCAATACACAGATTAATGGAGATGGGTTAAATTAATATGTAAGAGTTAGCCAATAAGAAGCTAGAGCTAATGGGTCAAGCAGCAATTTAATTAATACAGTTTCTGTTTGGTTATTTTGGGAGCCTGTGCATCTGGGAAACGAATAAGCGGCCTCCTTACTACAACTATGGACTCCTGTAAAATCAAATATAAATGAAATACTTTCTCACTTAAAGAGAGAAGAACTAGGGCATAATCACAATCTGAACCAAGCAAAGCCAAACTTGAACAGTGTAAATAACTCAATGTCCAATTATCCGGGATTTAAGGGGCTTGGGTTACTTCTCTGGCTCCACCCCCTGTAGCACACACAGCTTGTCTTCTAGGCTCAGGCTGGCTCCACTCCACTGCTGCTGCTGTTCTTGGTGGTCATCCCATAGCACTGGCATCCCCAAAACTGTTGAGGTACTTTGTTGCAACTGGGCTGCACTTTCACCAGTCAGCCTCGCCAGGGCTCTCTCTTTAGGGACTCCAGCCCTACCACATGGTGCCAAGCCTCAGCTGTTCTCCGTGACCCCCTTACACCTTCAAAACCAGATCAGCTGCAAGCACAAGGTACAACCTTGGCCATGCCTGTACCCCAGCTTCTGTGTGCTGACTCCCTGGAAACACTTCCCAGAGAACTTCACCTCAATGATGCTTCTTCAATCACAGCTGATTCTTTAGCTCCAGCTGAAGACTCTTCACACAAAAGGCCCAGCAAAGTCTTCGCTTTCCTCTGAAACCTACAAGCCAAGCCTCCATCATCTGCACTGCTCTCAACACTCCTATCTCCCAAGATCCTACACAAGAGCTCACTGAGCTCTCAACCCTCAATTGCTTTTCTAGCCCAAAGTTCCAAAGACTTCCACAGTCCTCCCCAACATGGTCAGATCTGTCACAGTAATACTCTACTACCCTGGTACCAGCTTGTCTATTGCTGTAATGAAACACTGTGACCAAAGTAACTTGGGGAGGAAAGGGTTTATTCAGCTTACACTTCCACATCACTGTTCATCATTGAAGGAAGTCAGGACAAGAACTCAAACAGGGCCAGGCAGTGATGGTGCACACCATTAATCCCAGCACTCGGGAGGCAGAGGCAGGAAKATCTCTGTATGTTTGAGGCCAGCCTGGTTTACAAAGGGAGTTCCAGGACACCCAGGACTGTTACACAGAGAAACCCTGTCTTGGAAAAAAACAAAAAAACAAAAAAAACAAAAAACAAAAAACAACCCACCTTCAAAGAGGGCAAGAACCTGAAAGCAGGAGGTGATGCAGAGACAATGGAATGGGTGCTGCTTACTGGCTTGCTCATTATGGCTTGCTCAGTCTGCTGTCTTATAGAATCCAGGATCACCAGGCCAGGGATGGCACCACCCACAACGGGCTGAGCCCTCCCCCATCAACCACTAATTATGAAAATGCCCTGTAGCCAGATCTTATGGAAGCATTTTCCCAATTAGGACATTTCAGATTAATTTAGTTTATGTCAAATTGACATAAGACTAGCCAGCACAGAAAGGATATTTACATAGGGAACATGAGATTGTCAAAACAAATAACTCTTCTCTAAGCAGCAATCTCAAAGACTATCATTTAATTGTTCAATTTAGTTACAACTGCCTAATTTCATAATGGGATGCATGTGTGTGTGAGGCGATTGCAGGATCTTGTGTGCATGAGGCAAGTGCTCTACCACTGAGCATATATAGCTCCAGGCAAGAACGTAATTGAGATATAACAACGAAAGTGCTTAAGGCAAGAATTCTGTTTCGTATTTTAAAGTATTGTCTAGCACAAATGTAAAGAGACTGGCCTAAATAGCTAGCCTCTGAATACTTTTAAAGTAGTTGGATTACATTTGTCAGGTTGCTGACAGCAAACTAATTCCAACAGCAATGTTTGTGAACAGACACACGAGTCCCTCATGACAGTCATACACATGCATAAAGCAAACACTGGCTCCTAGGCTAACACCAGAGCAGCAGCAGACTGTTCATAGCCCATTTGCCTTATGGAACAAGTTCACACTACACTGTTCGGTACTTTAAAAAATGTAATTACACAACAGGCTCATCCTTCTATGCCATAAATGCACATATATTTTGTTAATTTTAACGATTGCCATCCACTGTATGGAGAAACGGAAATCCACTGAGCATTTTCTTCATGATGAGCAGTACATTTTATTCTAAGAAGCAGTTACATCTCTGAAGACATGGGCATGTTTTCAAACAATTGTGCCAACAGACCTACCCGCAGGGTGCAGGGTTAGCCACTCTTTCCTACATGTTCATTGACCACTGACATTAAATATTTTCACATTTAAAAAATTGGTTTGCTAATTTGAGAAGTGAAATTTTTAAATCTTTTTTTTTTTNGAGACAGGATCTCACTATGTTTACTGGCTGGCTGGCTTTGTGTGTCAACCTGACACAAGCTAGAGTCATCAGAAAGGAGCCTCAGCTGAGGAAATGCCTCCATGAGATCCAGATGTAAGGCACTGTCTCAATTAGTAATCAATGGGGGAGAGCCCAATCTGTGATACCCTCCCTGGGCTGTTGGTCCTGTGTTCTACAAGAAAACAGGCTGAGCAAGCCAGTAAGTAAGCAGCACCCCTCCATGGCCTCTGGATCAGTTCCTGCCTCCAGGGTCATGCTCTATTTGAGTTCCTGTCCTGGCTTCTTTCAATAATGAACAGCAATGTGGAAATGTAAGCCATATAAACCCTTTTTTTTTCCCAACTTGTTTTTGGTCATGGTGTTTTATCGTAGCAATAGAAACCCTAACTAAGACACCACGTAGTTCTGGCGGGCCTGGAACTCTCTATGTAGACTAGGATGACCTCAGACACATAGACAGATCTACTGCCTCTGCCTCCTGAGAGCTAAAATCAAAGGTGTACATTACCACGTCTGGCCTTAAATCTCCCTCTTTCACTGTGTGTGTGTGTGTGTGTGTGTGTGTGTGTGTGTACACATGCACACCTGCATGTGCATGAATGTGCAGAAGGTCAGAGGTTGGTATCAAGTCTTTCTTAACTGCTTTCCATTGTAGCAAATATTTTAATTCTCAACAAATATTTTGTGTATTTAAAAATAATTAAAAACAAAAATAAACAAATTTTGTATTATCTTAATACTTAAAAATTACTTTATTTCTTGCAGAGCCAGGGTCGAATTTAGGATCCTGAGCATCCTAGGTGGGAGGTCATTGATTAACCACACCTCTGTTGCCACACTGCTTAATTTTCACATCATGTGTCCACTATAGCCCAGCAACTGAGCCTCTGGAAGGAAAGCTGCCTACATGTACTTCTAGGAATGATCTGGCAGACACATAGCTTCTCCACTTACCTGGTTTGAGGGGTAGGCGGGCATGAAGCCACTGGAAGCTGGTGCTGCAGCTCCACCCACTGGTCCAACAAGGTTAATGCCCATGATGGGCTGTCCAAGGCTGAGGGGCATGGAGCCTGCAGGTACAGAGGGCATTGCAGTCGGCTGGCTCACTGGGGTAGGCAGAGCCATAGGAAAGCCGCTTAAGGTAGGAATGGGAGCTGCTGGGAACTGGTTCAAAGCATCAGGGCTCATGGCAGGAACACCCCTCTACAGGGAACAGCAGGAAATGAAAACATTTTAGTTGACTGCAGATCATACTCATAGTCTGTGCACGAGAGACCTACAAGCTCTCCTGTTGCTTCACTGATTCCTCAAGTACATGAACCTGACACCAGGAGAAGAGTGAAAAGGGCAGTGCAGCAGGATCCACTACTGCCCTATACTTTGTTGTTGTTGTTGTTTGTTTTGTTTTTTGAGACAGGGTTTCTCTGTAGCTTTGGGGCTGTCCTGGAACTCACTTGATAGACCAGGCTGGCCTCGAACTCACTGATCCAGCTACCTCTGCCTCTTGAGTGCTAGGATTAAAGGCGTGCACCACCACCACCTGGTCTGACTTATACTTCTAAAAATGCAGTTATATGCAGCCATCCTTTCACACAGCAAACATAAATGTGGACCTGTTTATTTCACCCAAACTTTCCTCACTTAAAAATCCACTGCTAGCTGCTGGTGGTGGTGCATGCCTTTCATCCCAGCACTGGACCCTGTCTTGAAAAACAAAAGCAAACACACAAACAAAAAAATCCAATGCTAATACTTAGACATGGCCAGCACACATCAACTGTCTGGTAAGCGTGGCCATTATGCTAAAATCAAGTAACTTAAACTAATTCCAAAATATAACAAAAGTTGTTACCAGGCTAAGTATACTTTAAGAAATTCTAAACAAGGGCAGAAACTGATGTCATCAATTACTTTCAAACAAAAGGATAACTTGCTAGGATATGCATTATATGGAAGTACATTTTTGAAACATCTTATCACAAATGATCTAAATTTTAATGGACAAAGAGATCTATCTACAAGGCAGTAGCAAAAAGGGGGCTCACACTCTTTCAACTTGTAGTAACACACTTGTTCTAATGTAAGACGCGAAGTCTACCTGTGTTACTGCTACCATGGCGAGAACAGTATAAAGCTCTTCCTTAGTAAGTTTGCCGGGTGTAGTCCGATTGGCTAAGGCCCATATCTGCCCAAGCGTTTCCCTGGGAAGTCCAGATGACATCAGAATGGGATAAAGTTTAGCAGTATCTATTCCAGTTGGAGTCATTGTTGTCTCTAAAATTTTCTTATAAGCATCTGTTACGAGAAAGAGCAGATGACAAATGCAAACACATTGCAAGAAAACGACTTGTTGCTGCCATCGTTGGTACAAAAGAATGACCTTGAGTTAACTGCTTTAATTTAGCTGGCATCTGGTTCAGTGGGGAAAGGCACCTGCTGCCAAGGCTGATGACCTGAATTCAATCCTTGGGATCCGTAAGGTGGAAGGAGAAGACTGACTCCCACAAGATGTCCTCTGACCTCCACAGACTTGACTAGGAAAGGGGATGCATGCTTATGTATGAAGAATGAGGGAGAAGATAAACTATCAGAAAATGGACAAAACTAAAATCTAAGATCTAGTTTCTGTAGATTTGAAGAGAGGAAAGGGGAGAGATTCAAAATGGGTAGATAGAGTCCCCCATGGTTTGAGAGATCATCTAGCCTTTGATTTATGGTTGTATGGTTACAATAAAAAGCAGACATTACTAATTTCTACAAGAAATAAATTCTTCTGTAGAGATCTTACATCAAGGTTGATTTACTCAAGGGTAGAACAACTTTTGTCTGTACCAACCTTGAGCATTGATGAACTAGTGGGCATTACCTCCAGCTTGCAAGGCGCTGAGCAGCAAACCAAGCAGCTGTGACTTGCTAACCTTGGCACCTGCTCCTGGAAGGACCGTTGTTTCTGTGCCTATTGATCACTGTACCATCATCTGGTACCCACCAAGGACTACTACACAATCCATCTTATCATTTCCTCAGCTCAGCACTGATACTACACATAAAAAATAAACCACTTTCCAATATAGAAAATGATGATACTCAATTTTGTATTTCATATAGTTTTATAGGACAACCAGAAAAAAATATTTAAAAATATAATCCTTATGAATTGAGAAAGTATTAAACATATTAGTGTGATTCTTTAAAAAAGATATTTTTCAACTTTTATGTGTATGGGTGTTTTGCCTGAATATAGATCTGTGCACTACATGTATACCTGGTGCCTGCAGAGGCCAAAACAGGGTGTCTGATGCTCCGGAACCAAAATGTAGTTGTGAATCATTATGTGCGTGCTGGGACTTGAACCCAGGTCTTCTGGAAGAGCAGCTATATATACTCTTAACCACTGAGCTATCTCTTCAGCCCCAATACTGTGATTCATGATAGGTTATTAATAATCTTTGAAATAAATAACTGATAATATCATCATTTAAAACACAGTAACTCTAATTGCTTGGCCTTTGCCCCATGAGCCATCTTGCCACTCTCAATAAAGTAGTCTTTTTTAAAAAATATGTATACACACCAGAGATACATATTCAGGATTTCTCTTTTTTTAAATATTTATTTATTATGTATACAATATTCTGTCTGCGTGTATGCCTGAA
>LOEQ01006162.1:13074-30897 GCA_001685075.1 Bramus lutescens
GAGCGTAATATGGATGGCACCTAAGGAACATAATGTGGATGACAGCTGAGATTGTCCTCTGGCCTCTACACACATGCACAAGCACCTTCACATGCATAAGTACACAGAAGTGGGGGGGAAGGAAAGAGAGAGAGAGAACAACCAAAATAAGAACATAGATATGAAACAGTTGCCAGTTGTCAAGGCAGAAATGCATGCTGCAAGCCCCAGAGTAGAGAACATGCTGACTAAGCTAGAAATGGGGGCAGAAGACACATTCACAAGTTTGTCTTTTAAAAAGAAAGAGTTCCATCTGCAAGCCCACAGAAGTGTGTAGAGGTTGTGTAGAGAAGAATCCTGAGATTCCACCCATGCCCTACAAGGCAGTTCCCCAGTGGTGGAAAGGAGAGAGGGATAACGGGTTGCATAAAAGTCACCGTCTATATCCTGTAACCACAGACCTGCTCCGGGTGCCTTTTGGAGCAGGCTGTGGGAGAGACGCCTGCACTTTCTCAGCCTCTGTCAATGCCCAACCTGACTCCATGTAGCAGAGAGGATGCAGGTGTTGGAGGAGGGGTGATGCGGGAACTTTAATGCTTGACCTCCTTTGACCTAGAAATACATGAGAGCATCACAAAGCATGGGTTGTCAATGTTGAACAAGAACCTCTGGTTCTTGGAGATGCCTGTCCAGCTCTAAGAACAGTCGTCACCTCTGTCTTCACACCATTTGGTCCCAGGAGATCAACCTCAGCGTAACTCGTACCGCAGGACGCTTCCATCCCTTCAGGAAAGGCAGAAATCGACCTCTCTCTCCACCTGCTGTCCCTTCGGGTGTTTGAATTCAGTTGTCGCGTTCCATGAGTTCTTCCCAATGTCCCCCAGTGTTTTGTACACCACACACATCTTGTAGCATACTTTGGTAAATATCAGCCCTCATCAAGAGTGGCCTGAAATCAATATCCCATTTGTTTCCAAAGCAGCCTCAGAGGATACAGAACTACTATTAAGATTCCAACAAAGGTTGAGGAAAGCTCTTGCCCAGCTTCTTGGGAGAGATCTTGCCCAACATGGACAAAACTCTGGGTTCACAACATCCTGCACACACGGAAACTTCTCTCAACATTTCTGGTACCTCACCGAAGAGGCCTCTGGAAGCTTCTTACACTTAGAGTGATTCAGGACCCTTTCATCACCTGGATTAACAACTCCAGGCACTGCAGACTTTCCCAAGGAAAAGGGAGCAAAAAACCAATTCAAACTACTGGAACCATCCTTTAAACAAAAGGCAGGGGCCAGACAGTGGTAGCACATGCCTTAAGTCCCAATACTTGGGAGGCAGAGGCAAGCGGAGCTCTGTGAGTTCAAGGTCAGCCTGGTCTACAAGAGCTAGTTCCAGGACAGGCTCCAAAGCTACACAGAGAAACCCTGTCTCAGAAAAAAAAAAAAAAGCAAACAGGTCTGTGAGGGCATGAATAAATTAAGCTTTTTAAGCTTTTATTTGCTGGTGGCAGCTGTCATAAATGTATATTCTGATTAAAAGAAACTTAAATCAATTTCAGTGCGCTGAGCTGCAAGCTTTGTTATTGTTCTTCCTGTACAATAGAGACGCCACGAACCACGACGAGGAGTGCAAACAAGATCTTCTCCCACGGGATACATTTACTCAGATGAGATTTCATAAGCTCTGTCTCACCTTTTAACTACATTCTAATTTAAATGTATCTTTAATCACAGCTTTAAAAATTATCTTCACTTAGTAACCAAAGTTCAGAATAATGCAAAAGCTCTCTTAGTTGGGGTTTTAAATATTCTGGTTGCATTATTTCTTTTAGGTTCATTTAGCTGCAAGATAATTTAATGGCATTCTAGAGTGCTGAGGCAAACAATGTGATTGCCAATTACCGAGACCTTGTTTCCAGGCACACCGTGGAAGAATCTGTGAAATGATGGGATGTTCAACAGAAACAGAGATCCATGAGATACTATCTGGTGGAAATCCTGTAGAAACAAACCTCTAAAGGTTAAGGGAAATGGGAGGGGGATATAATTAAATATGAGGATGTTAGAGACAAGGTACTAAAAGAACAGGAGGAATTGCTTTATACCCTGCACCCTGGAAGACGGAAGACTTATTGAAATTAAAGAACAGCCTTCAAATCCTTAGAGTCAAGGCAAATCCACTTCCACTGATGAGAGGCTATGTCATTGAAATGGGAGGAAATTATATTCTGAATACAAAACTTACAAATGAATGAATGTTGATGTGTATACTCTTGAAAGGGGGGACATTTGTCTCTAAGAACATGTGCATTAGTTTTCCACTCCTGCTCAAACAAAATTCCATTAAACTCTGCCTCTGCGATATCTTGGAAGTTAGACTACTCGTCATTCTGACATGGAACCATCCACCTAAAATTCATGTATTGATTGGACCTTATTTCCTTCTGGCAGACCCATTCACTCGCTTTTGTCAGATTCCAGAGGTTGCCTAGTCTTTTGACCAAGAGTCCCTTCCTCCACCTACAGCGCCAACAAGGCTATACATATCAACGTCTGACTGCACCTGGGTAAATTCCTCACTTGGGTTGGGCGTAACTGGATTTTTCCACCTACCCTCTCCTTCCCCAGGTTGCACCTGCAGACTCTCGTCCCATGTCAGGTCACAGGTTATTCAAGCATTGATGTCTTGTGAGGGTCTTATTGCTGTGAAGAGACACCATGATCACAGCAACTCTTATAAAGGAAACATTTAATAGAGTGGCTCACTTACAGTTTCCGAGGTTCAGTTCATTGTCATCATGACATGGAGCATGGAGGCGTGCAGGCAGAGGCGGTGCTAAAGAAACAACTTAGAGTCCTACATATTGCACGCAACAGGAAGTCAATTGAGACACTGAGCATAGGAAACCACAAAGCCCTCCCCCACAGTGACCCATTTCCTCCAACAAGGCCATATCCACTCCAACAAAGCTGCACCTCCTAATAGTGCAACAACCTATGAGATTATGGGACCAATTGCATTCAAATTACCACAGTGGATGACATAGGGACCCATTGTCTTGCTCACTGTACTCTGTAAAGCAGTGGCCTTGCTCTGCACTCCTTAGGGAATGTCCCCAGAAACTATGCTAGAAAGGAGATGGGAACCGACAGCTGGTGGAGCAGATCACAGGGTTTTCAGGGTTCTCGGATTACACGTGTAACTGTATTGATTCTCTTAGCGGTCCTGCATGGTAGTGCTTCTATCACCCTGTCTCATAAATGAGGAAATGAAAACACGGTGTACTCAAAGCATCACAGCTGGGCAGACATAGAGCTCTGCCCCAAAATCCAAACCTTAGCCCCTAGAACACAAAATTCCTTATTTATTAATATACTAAACAGTAAGTTGCCAGGGATTTGTAAGAATACCTTTACCAAAAAGTTGAGTGGTCTGCATTTGAGTTAGGATTACCTCTGCAACAGACCTGTGCTATCTGCCACAGCCTGCTGTGGATTTCTGGTGAGTGTGAACACTGAGGAGGGATTAATGGATCTATAGCAAGTTTCACTCAATGGATCTATAGCAACTATTCTCTCAGCTGTTCAGTGCGCTTAGGAACCACCTGGAGTATTCTCTTAAAGCAGATTGCTCAGCCCTAACGCCATAGACTCACTAGGTGGACATTGGGAAATCCTATCTTTACATTTTTCTCAGTATTCATGAGAGTGTGTGCAATGTGAGGTTTGTGAGAAACCCGACTGTTAACGCTGTACAAAGTCCACTCTAGCCTACGACAGCTCATCCCGCAGTGTGTGGCCATCAGCCTTCTGCTTCTCTGCTCTTCCCCTCACACTGCAAGGCCTTTACAATCAAAGTCATGTCTCTCTCTTCTCTGTCTCGCTTCATCACTCTTGCTGATGCTCACACTTCACAGGTATAGATGGCCACCGCTAGACACTGTTAGACGCGGTCAAACGAGCAAATTAATGAACCCCGTCTCAGATCAGGGAAAGATATTTTCAGATGGATGAGTTTAAGATTCCAAATGCCTCATTTAATTGAATATCTATAGGTAGTTGGGGAGAACATTCAGTGAATTAATAGAATGAATACCATGAGCCAAGTTCACTATTAACAGACACAGTAGAGAGGAAGATGAGCAGGAACTCCTGTAGGACCAAACAGGGCTAGAAGCCTCACTCTCTTTGAGTGGTGTCTTCTTCGTCTCCAAAGTCTGAACTTTGGTGGCTCTGGGGATGGCACGTCCTGTGCTGTGTGTGTGTGTCAGTCATGTGCCTGACTTTCCAATGCAGTAATAGTTGATGGACCAGGAACAAAAGCCATCTGAAATACGATAGCAGGGATACTTGTTCCAAAAGAGAGCATTGCAGAGGGGGTAGGGCAGCAGATAATTTCCTACTGTTTAGAAGTCTTCCTGCTCATAAACCATAATTTTAAAAAAATCTTTGCAAACCAAATTTTAGTAAGTATTCAGATAAAATTATTGACTTATTAAATAATTCGTTGATTCAGCTACATCTTTCTAAATAGAGCTACATGAAAGCAGGGTGTGGTCGCACACACCTGTAATCCCAGAACTTGGAAAGCAAAGGCAGAGGAAACATCACAGGTTCAAAGCCAGCCAAGTCTTGCTATATAGCCCAGGTGTTAAGGCCAGAGAAGGATCATTTAATAAATACCCCAAAGACGAACTCAGTGGTATAGGAAGTCCTTTCTGTCTTTGTGTTGCTTTCATTGGTTAATAAAGAAACTGCCTTGGCCTAGTTGATAGGGCAGGACTTAGGTAGGCGGGGAAGACAGAACTGAATGCTGGGAGGAAGAAAGGTTGAGTAGGAGAGGAATGCCATGGATCCTCCACCTGAGACAGGCATACCAAATCTTTCCTGGCAATATACAGATTAATAGAAATGTGTTAATTCAAGATGTGAGAGTTAGCTGATAAGAGGCTAGAGCTAATAGGCCAAGCAGTATTTTAATTAATTCAATTTCTGTGTGGTTATTTCAGGGCTAAGCTAGCCGGGCAGCCTGGACAAACAAGTGTGAGCCCTCTCCTTTGCAACAACTCAGAGCTGACCAGACTCCTTTATGAGTTCTCTTCCCAGAGAGACCACACTAAACGAATCCTTTTCTGCTTTGCCCCATTATTTGTGTCTTTAATTGGTCTGTCATGATGGGTGGTCAAGCCTAGCACCTTGGGGGTACCAGATGCCAAGCTATTACCCTAAAAAGATCTAGTTATAATGTCTGCTTTCTCCTACCCACAGGCTGGCCCTATCTTCTCCAGCCATGAGCCTGAAAGGGCTTCAGTTATTCAAACTCTTCTATATTCCCTTCTCACGAGGATCATGGATTCATCCGCCTGTTGTCAACACCTGGACACAATCATCTCACAGTCTGTTGTATTTATGGTGACTGTCATGGGTTCTTCTATTTGTTTTTCTCCAGACCAGAAGACTGCTCTGGTGACAATTGCTTTCTGTGAGCACAATCAGAAGTTGACTTGCAGGTCAAATAAACATGTTCACTCTTAAATATCATTTAATACTTCTGGATTTCTTTTTGCCTTATTTGAATTTTGAATTTTGATTCCTATCTTTCCCAGCTTTGAGGACTACTAGTTCCAAAACAAGGAAGACAAAGAAAAACTTCTCATCCTCTGGCTGTCCATTAAGGTGACACTGGGTCTACAATAACAGAATCTGATTATTTTCAGCTATTCTGTGTCATTAAAAACTGGGAAAAGATCCAAAAACCCACTCTGTTCCCCTTTGCCTTAGAATAAGAGATTTATCTCATCTCCTGGGTTCAGCATAATTTTTAAATTCTTATTTATCTACATTTGATAATTTCACACATGTTGACAATGTATTTTAATCATCTCTGTCCCTACTTCCTCCCCTTCAATTTCTCCCAGACCTTCTTCCCTGTCCTCCAAACTTCACTTGCTGTCTTTTTTCTTACTAGTCCATAGAGTCCAGTTGGTGGTGCCTGTGTGTGCTTGGGTGTAGGGCCATCCACTGGAGCCACATCCCTGTAGAAAACTGACTCTCCTTCCTCCAGCAACCATCAACCCCTGATAATCTTCAGCAAGCGATGGAAACTCATGATCCCTTCCCCCACCAACAGCTTCATTTTTATCTCCACCTCTGGACTCTTCCCCAGGACTGAGGCTCTTTATACAATAATATACTGACTCTCAATTTCTTTTGTCTTTAGGAGAGGCAACAACCCATAAATTTATATGTATGTGTGTGTGTGTGTGTGTGTGTGTGTGTGTGTGTGTGTCTCAAAGCAACATTAGGCCAGCAAAGGAACTAGTTGAGTCACAAGGGGATGAGAACTCGTGCAGCAATCTGTGCAAGTGTCTAACATGGTGCCAAGCACACATCAGGTGCTCCAAAGCACTGAACCTTGGGGAAGTTGAATAATCACAAAACTGTCCCTACTGTCTCCACCGTGAGAAGCTAAAAGGTCCCCAATTGCTTTATGACAGAAGAACTCACCTGTGACTTCCCTCAACTGCTCCCTCATTAAACTTTAGGATTTATGTTTTCTTCTGAACTATCTCTCCTCCTGTACAGAAATACATTTCCTGTTATTTCCAACAGTAAATTCTAAGAATTAACTGTGACTCCGATAACAGGTTGCAGCCCATGAGTTCTGACCCTGGGGTCTTCCCGAGACCAGAGTCTGATGATAGTCTGTCTACCAATGGCAGGCTGGCTGCCATGATACAGAATGCATGCCTGCTGGTCATGCTGGCATGAAATTTGTCCCCACGGTTATGGTAATGTCTGGTGCATATAAGCATTTGTACCTATTCCCCATGAGATAGCTAAGAGAGTAATCAGACGTTCTTGTGTCAGCACATAAAACAAAGGCCTGGAGGATCAGAAAGCAATCTCCTCTCCCATGGTGCATTGCTGGGTAATTTCCTGCTTGCCTCCAGTACTGGAATTTTGAGATACTGCTAATCCTGAGGACAAGATCGCAGCTTTCACTCCAAATACGACGTCCCCAAGACCTCAGCAAAACTGGCACGTCCACCTCTCTTGCCTTGGATCACAGTTTCTCGGGAGTAAGCTCCAAGACACTTTGGATATAATTTATCACCATTGTTCGCAAACTTTCCACTTCATAATAGCTTTTCAAAAGATTAATTGTGGACAGACTCACTGTGCATAAAATAGACAGAAGCCAACCCCACCTCTGGAGCTCTTCTTCATGCCTAGCTACTGAACATGTGAGATTAAGAAGTCACTTGTGTTTGACTTTAACTTGTCCTCATGATCTTAGGATGAGACTAATGCCATCCTGTAACTGTTCTGTGACCAAGCAACTTGAGAATATTTTGTAAGTAGTGTCTGTCTAAGGTATTATTATCATTATCTGGAAAGAGCTGTATAAGGGAGAATGTGGCAGAACAATCTGGCTTCTTTTATTTTTGAAGGAAAGGGACTTCATGGCAGACAGAAAGCCCCTGATGTTAACTTCTGTAAGGTTAGAGCGTTTCATATTCAGGGTACTTAGAACAACACTACATATGATCACGGAAGAAAGATAACATGCGATTTCTTCTGAAAGCGTGGGGGTTCCTGCCTGAAAAGATGAGAAGGCTTGACTCATCCAGAATGGGAGACGAGCACTGACTGTGAAGGGAGGAACCCCAGACTTCAGTGTCCTTCCCCGTTAGATTCTGTTTAATTTTGTGACTTTGAATGCTTTTCTCTGCTCTGATCCTCTATTTCATGAGACAGTTCAAAACCTCATGCTGCCACCATTCCCAAAGTTTTTAGATGGCTTTGGGACTTCGTGTTCAGGTTTTCTTTCAGCAGCCAATGTCGCTTAGTTTTCTGGGTCATGTTCCCTATGTTTACCTCTGGATAGCTGGGCAAATTAACAGTGCGCCTCCTTCCTGCCATACTATCCTCCATGTTTTCTTATGCTGAGAAAACCATCTTATGTGGTGATGTTCTGTTGTGATCTGGCAAATTCAATGCCACAATGGTTCAAATGTCCTTCACTTCAGCACATTCTGAACACAGCTGTCTTCTGGCTGTGTCTTGGCAGAACAGAAGGGAACACGGGAGCTTTCCAGGGTCTCTTTTGTAAATGGACCAACTCTGTTCAGAAAGACTGTAACCAACATCAATGGAGCATGGTTCATCCTGATGTAATCACCTTTCGAAAGCCCCACCTCCAAATGCCGGTATGGTGGTCAGTAGGATTCAGATGTATAAATTCTTAGAGGATGTACACACCAGATGCCAGTGTGAAGCTTTGCTCATCTGCTTGACAGGTGTGTCTGTGCATCATTGAGAAGGGGCAAGATCTGAAGCAATAGCTCCAGAAGTTTCCCAGGGAGTCCAAGAAGGTGACAACTGTGTGTGCTCTGGAGGTGGTACCGCTGGCTTCTACCATCAATGTCCCTTTTCTTCCTTGTGGTCAAGGCTGCCAATGTATTCATCTGTATTTTACTGCTAGAAGCAATAATATTATGGGATACCCAAAAATAGACCACCCAACAGACCTGAATTAATAAAATTACATCGATAGCAGTGGGGCTATCCCATGCAAAGCAGTGGGAAGCAGCCCTGACCTCCAACTTGCTTGATCTTTTAAAGGCAAAAATTGCAATTGTGTGATAGTGATGTATAAAGGAAGCCAGCTGTGGACATCTGTAGGAAGGAAGCAAGTGTTCTTTACAGAAGCAGAAAGATAGCAGTTAAACAGGCTGCTCTCACAACCTTAAAGTCAAGAACACACTGTATAAAAAGTTATGGCTCCTCTACATGACCAGTGATCAGTTTATGCAAGATTATGTTAGTACTTGAAGTTTGCCCTAAGAATACTTTCACAAAATGGCATAACTATAGTTCAGCAGCCACTGCAGGAAAAGATTCTGAAAATCACATCCCCATCCCAAAATCTTGTCTCTGTAATCAGCACAGCTCATGAATCTACTGACTTTAAGTTAAATTTGTAATTAGCAAAAAACAGCTGCTTTCCTTTCCAGGGTGAGCTAGTGCTCACTGACCTGAATACAGACATCAGGATGCTTCAGATTCTGTTGATTTATGAAAGTTTGAAAACATTCTAATGACAGATGTGAAAACTGTTTTCACTCCAACTGAAAAAAAGAAAGCTGATGTCTCTCCAATTTGAAAACAGCTCCAAAAAACGCATGAACTAAAAAGTGTATTTCTGTCCATTATAGATCGCCTAAGTTTCTTCACATTTAAAATTTTATGCTTAGACTATTAATGTATTTCTCAAAAGCTTATAAGAATATTAATTTTCATACACAAGAATATCAATGTGGGATAGACTTATATCTTCCTAGGATGAATATTGAAAAGTCCTGACTTTGTTAGTATGTTGAACTCTCATGTTATACATGGAAATTGTTGCCTCGACGGTAGCCATCTGTGAAGCATGATTCAAGTCTAAATTAAGACATGAGCCAGTGAATATGGTTCCTGGGAAAGGCATAATTTGAATGTACTGTCTGTTGAATCAGTGATTCTGTGGAATTTTGCCCAGCCATTGAACTTAGGTAGATGCAAAGAACAGTACTGAGGAGACTAGGCAGAAGGTGACTTCTGGGCTGGCCTTTTAAAATTGATGTCTTCATTCTGGTCCTGCTTCTTCCAGTCCCTGTTATAGAAACATAACCCATTCCACAGTCACATTCCACTGTCACAGGTGCAGTGTGACAGTGTTTCATCGCAGGCTCTGCTCCACCCATCTCCTCTTGCTTCATTACTCCGGGTTTCTCCAAAATTACAGCAGCTGATAACCCAGACCCACTCTACCTGGTGCAACCCGGAAAGACAGATGATACAGAATCTGTGGAACCAGAAACTTATGAATAAATGTCTCCCTTTTCTCTCCTACACAGATAATATGGAATATACATCACAAGGCTTCCCAAAAGTACCCTGAAACAAAATGATCACCAGTCACAGTAGCCAACTCAAAAGTACCTTCTTTTGTTTTATCTTGATATGGAGCCATATTAACTTATCCAAGCTGGCCTTTAATTCATTATCTTGTCCTAGACAGGTGTGTACTTATAATTCTCCTGTCTCATTCTCTTGGGTGGCAGTGATTTCTTCTCTGGATTTTCCCTCATTCTCTATACACTCTGCCCTCATGATGGTAGCCTGGGATCACATAGCTGAGAGTCTCCTGGGTGACTTTATTTCAGCCTCTGGGTAAGGATGGTCCAGGTTGTGAGAACATTTTCCTTGCTCTGAGAAGTAGATCACTTACAGGGCATGTGCACTGACATTTCGCCTTGCGCATTAATCCGTTGTAGAATTTCTCTGGAAGCATGACCTCAGGGGAGCAGAGAGATGGCTCCGTCATTAGGAGCATTTGTTGCCCTTACAGAGGATCCATGTCCTGTTCCCAGCACCTACATAGCGGCTCACCGCCTATAACTCCAGTCACAGAGGAGCTAACATTCTCCTGATCTTCAGGGACACATGTAACAACATGGACCACACACAGAGAATAATAAAATAGATCTTGTAAAAGGAAAAAAATGGAACATGACCTCAGATTTCCTGTAAACACATCCTAGAAATATATCCTGGGTTAACTGAACTCCACCACAATCTGACTCTCATTCTGGAATGTTCCCCGAAGGCTGAGCAAGATGCTCATTTTATAAGGTTCACAGGGAGCAATGGGCAGCATTGCTTGCTTGCACAGGAACCTTTCTGATAGTACATAATATTTACTTAAGATTCACATCCATTTCTCACATCCCAGCCTGCAATAACAAAACCTTGCACGTTAACCCTGCAAACCGCATCAGCTGCAGCACCACAGTGCTATCAGCATGCCAGTGCTATAAAACAACTACTCTTTGATAGAAGGAAAGCCTAACCTTTCCAACGACCTTAGGAATTCCAGACTTTTGCTTGTCTAACCATGTGACAACCTGTCTCGGTCTTAATATTGCTAAGTTTTTGCCTATTCCTGGGCCAATGATTAGTCTCCAACACACATCTTCACCTTGTAGCCTGAGTCCTGAGTGATGTTTCTCATGGATCCAAACTCTCCATTTCAAACGTAGAAGTTGTTTTTTCTCCGTTACTGTATAATACAGACAAGGCTAGAATAGGACCCTAATGCCAGGACAAGCAGCTGGAGAATATCTAAGCATAGAAAGGGCAAATAGATGTCATACCCAGAGACGGCGCTGAGTGGTGTACCACTGGAAGTGTAGTGTCACAGGCTCTGCTGACGGAATGAGTCACCTATGAGGTCCACCATGGACAGAAATGCCTTAGCCATTTGGTAATAGCAACAGGATAGCTCCATACTCATATAATAATTGCATATTATACAATTGTTTCTATCACTGCTGCTCAGTAATTAAGTAATTTTTAAATTTTAAAATTAAAATAATTTTAAAAGTTGAGCATGAACATAATGAAGTCTGGATACTACTCCAAACTCCATTTTCTCTAGCTGGTTCAGTCACAGCCCATCCATCTTAAGTCAGAGAGCTGACAATACTCACTGTTACTTCATCAGCTCCTCCTAGACTGTGCCTTTCTAAGGACACAGGCCAAGCAGGGAAATCCAGATTCTGTCAGGAAGCAGACATTAAGAAAGTCATTCTGATGACCTGATCTACACCCCCAACTAAGCCTTCTATAACTATAGCTAGAGGAATCTGAAGCCTTTCACTCAAGGGTAACAGTAAGCATAACCAAAACACACTTGAAGCCACTCTGAACTCCTGATTAAAATGTCTAGCAGAATGAAGAGCCTTCTCCAAAGACAAAAGATTTTGTCATTTGAAGGAAAACGAATAGAGCTGAACACCTTCACATTAGATGACATAAAAAACTGAAACACATGCTCCATATATTCTCTCCTGTGCAAAATCTTGATATTTATTTACTAGGAGTCTTATATATGAGAATTATATTTCCATAATTCCCCTTCTCCCTCAGATCCCTCCCATGTCCTACCTACTCCTTTTCAAATTCATATCTGGTGTGGGACGTCCTTCTGTCTATGTGTTGCTTTTATTGGTTAGTAAAGAAGCTGCTTTTGGCCATGACTTAACAGAATATAGCCAGGCTGGAAAAGATATAGAGAGAGAGCAGGCAGAGTCAGGGAGATGCCCTGTAGTCGCCAGAAGAGAAAGGCGCAAGCCACCAGGTGGACCCTTCCTGGTAGGCCACAAGCCTCGTGGTAAAATATAAAATAATATAAATTGGGTAATTTAAGATGTAAGAGCAAGCTAGAAATACGCTTAAGCTATTGGCCAAACAGTATTGCAAATAATATAGTTTCTGAGTGAATATTTCAGGTCTGGGAAGCTGGTAACAACCCAGCAGCCTCCTTCAACAGATTGGCCCCATACGAAGTTTCTTGCTTCATGGGACAGTCTGCCAGATACTATGAGCCTGCAGGCTGAAAATGGATGCTCCAACAATACAGAAGAACCTTAGGTGACTGTCCAGGTAATGAGATGCCTCTGTCAATTCTAGAGTTTTGGAAGTTATTTACAATGCATTTCATGTTTACTTAGGTAATATTATATTTTTCTGGAGACTTTGATGGAGTTGAAGAATAGATAATTATAGTTTTCCTTGGCTATTATAAAAGATAAAGTAGATATAAATACTGTAACTATAATTCTTGCTTGATACCTGTTTTGTTGCATGTAATTTTACTATGTTAAAGTTAAAACCTTCCTTTTTATTTAGGCAGAAAAGGGGAAATGGTGTGGGAAGTCCTTCTGTATATATGTTGCTTTTATTGGTTAATGAATAATGAAGCTGCTTTGTCCCATGATATGGCAGAATAGAGCTATGTGGGAAAACTAAACTGAATGCTGGGAAAAAGAAGATGGAGTCAGTGAGATGCCATGTAGCCACCAGAGGAGGAAGATGCAAGCCACCAGTCAGAACCTTGCCAGTAGGCCATGAGCCTCATGGAAAAATATAAAATAATAGAAATTGGTTAATTTAAAATGTAAAAGCTAGCAAGAAATATGCATAAGCTAATAGGTCAAGCAGTGATTTACTTAATACAGTTTCTGTATGGTTATTTTGAGTCTGAGTGAGCAGGAACAGACAAGCAGCCTCCAGCAACACATAGCCTCTTATTTTTAATTACAGTTTTACATATGTGTGTAGAAATTCATAAGTGCAGTCTGCTAAGTTCATTTAATATTGCTCACTTATGTTTAGCACTGATCTCATAGGATTGGTGAAGCCTTGTAAGAATTCCTTTATGTTGACTTGTCAACTTAGGAGATATCTTGACATATATAGCTTCCCTGTTATATGTAGAAGACACTGTCTCATAGACATGAATGTGGAAGGGATGGGCTAATGAACCTTCATCCCAAGCTGAGGAGCTAGTGTAGTTGATGATTTCTGGGAAATAGAGAATCAGTTTGCTCGAATGGTATGACTCCTTGTAAGTAGACTGCATCCCACTGGAAAGCCCCATACTCAGGAGTACATGGTCATCAGAAACTGAACTCTATGAGTTATTTTTCAGAAGAGTTGAGAGGAGATGATGGGGTGAGGTGGATCTGGGGGCAGTCATAGGGAGTAGTTGGGGTGAGTAGATTGAAATATATACATGTATGAAAGTCTTAAAGAGTTAGGTAAAATATTTAAAATAAAATAAAGCAAATTAGTTCTGGAAAAGATGATATAGAAGCCAGACTATTTGGAGCAAATGGGAGAGGAGGCAAGAATGAGTAATAGAGAACAGATATTATTGGAGTGCATTGTACACATGAATAAAATGGCATATGAACCAGAGTTTTGTATAATGAACATGTTTATATAGTAGTCAAAACAAGAAAAGTATACTATCTCCAAGTCTGTATGCAAATACATACTCACCTGCACACACAGGCACATACACAAGCACCCATACATGTGCATATATACATGCACACACATACACATGCATGCATGCATGTACACACACATACAACACACACCTTCAGTACTACTGTCATATATACCAAAATTAGATCTTCAATAAGAAACTTTCAAGGCATAAATAATAAGAAACAAAAAGGCAAGAAAAAACACAGAACAAATATACCAAAACAAAAAAGTGAACTCATGCGTGGACATAAGAACTACCAAAGAGAAGATTAGAATAATTATAACTAAAACAATAAGGTCTCTAATGAACAGGTGGGTGCCATGTAGGGTCAGAAAACACTGACTAAATAATAGGAGAGAAAGAGGGGCCATATTATATTCAAACTAGCCAAGAAACAAAGAGGTAATCTTAAAGGGGCTCAGAGGGAGACAAAGATGTATTGCCTATAGCAGAACAAGGTTAGAAATTACAGCAGGCTTCTCAGATATCAGGAAAAGAGACAGTCAGTAGAGTGGTATGTTTAAAGCTAAAGGAGAGGTTCAACCCAGACGTCTATATTCAGACTAAAAACAAAAAATTCAAGAGTGAATGAAAGATAAAGACTTTGTCAGGAAAAAAATCAATAGTTTACTTAAAGCCCAAGTGCTGAATAGGAAATGTTTTATTTTTCAAAAGAGCTATTGTAGAAGGAAAAATGAGACACAGGCTAGAACTCAGGCTGTCTAAGAGAAGTGAAACACTGGGGCTGATATTAAGTATAGTAAAATAAACTACTCTCCTTTATTCATTTGTCAGCAAGATAACTGTTAAAGAAAATCATAATAGCAGAGGCTAGAGAGAGGACTGGGGGTGTTGAGGATTTATCGCTGCTGAGGGACTCCACTTTCAGTTCCCAGCATCCACAGAGGCAGCTCACCTGTAACTCCATCTCCACTCCAAGGGATCTGACACCCTTGTCTGACCTCATTGGACCCCTGCATTTATGAGCATGTACGTGCACACATACACATATATTTATACAAACATACATATATATATACTTTATATATGTAGATATGAACATATAATTGAAAATAAAATAAGTCTTAAAAAGTATTTATGGAATATTCTAAATAAATGTAAAAATAGAATACTTGATTTTTAAAAGGAAAAAGAATATTCATTAAGGAATAATCACAAGAATATTACAATTTTAAACATATACATATCAAGCACAAGTGCTTCCGACTTCATGAAATGTACCACTGTGAATGAAGTTACATGTTGATCCCAACATAGTAATATTAGGAGATTCCAATATTTCATTATCGTCCATACACAGTACATCTGAACAAAAAAAGAAAAGAGAAACATTGGAGTTAAATAAAACCATGAATGAAATGGACATGAACATGGCAGACATCTACAAATTCCATACAATCATTAAAGAATGCACATTCTTCTTAAGAGCTTATAGAACCTTCTAAATAAACCACATGTTAGGACATAAGGCAAGCCTCAACAAATACAAAATATTAAAATAACTTTTATATTATCTCAGATCACAATGAAATAAAGCTATATATCAAGAGCAAGAGATACCACAGAAAGCTTGCAAACTTGTATAGATCAAATAACATACATTTAATCATGGGCAGATCATTGAAAAAAACTAGAATAGAAATTAAAATTATCCTAGAATGCTGTGGTGTTGAAAGAAGGCTCACTTGTTCGTCCCAGCCACCTGGCTAGCTTAGCCCTGAAATAACCACACAGACACTGTATTAATTAAATCACTGCTTGGCCCATTTGCTCTAGCTTCTTATTGGCTAACTCTTACATCTTAATTTAACCCATTTCTAATAATCTGTGTATTGCCACATGGCAGTGGCTTACCACGTAAAATTCCCAGTATCTATCTCCAGTGACTCCATGGCATCTCTTGACTCCACCCTTTTTTCTCCCAGCATTCAGTTCTGTCTTCCCTGCCTACCTAAGTTCTGCCCTATAAACAGGCCAAGGCAGTTTCTTTATTNGCTCTAGCTTCTTATTGGCTAACTCTTACATCTTAATTTAACCCATTTCTAATAATCTGTGTATTGCCACATGGCAGTGGCTTACCACGTAAAATTCCCAGTATCTATCTCCAGTGACTCCATGGCATCTCTTGACTCCACCCTTTTTTCTCCCAGCATTCAGTTCTGTCTTCCCTGCCTACCTAAGTTCTGCCCTATAAACAGGCCAAGGCAGTTTCTTTATTCATTAATGGTATTCAAGCATACAGAGGGAAATTCCATATCACTATGGGATAATGCTCTTATACCGTGTAAAGATTTGTCACTTGTATTGATTTAATAAAATGCTGATTGGCCAATAGCCAGGTAGGAAGTATATATGGAGCAACTAGACTAGGAGAATTCTGGGAAGAAAAGGCTCAGTTTGCAGTCACCAGACAGAAGCAGAGGAAGATGAGAATACCTCACTGGTAAAAGGTACCAAGCCACGTGGCTAAACATGGATAAGAATTATGGGTTAAATTAAGTTGTAAGAGTTAGTTAATAATGAATATGAGCTAATATGCCAAACAGTTTATAATTAATATAATCCTCTGTGTGTTTCTTTGGGACTAAATGGCTGTAGGACTGGGTGGGACAGAAACTCCGTCTACATTGGAATTGAATGAAAACACAACATACCAAAATCTACTATATAAAAGGAAGAGAGTACTAATAAAAAAAATTTATAGCTCTAAATGCAGACATCAAAAAAGTTCAGATCCCTTAAATAAAAATAATGGTATACCATATGGCCCTGTAAACATAAAAACAAAACAAACTCAAACTTGCACATGAGAAATAGTTAGCATCAGAAAAGAAATCAATAGAACAGAAGTTGGAGTAAACAATAGAAATAATAAGTGTAACAGAGAGTTGGTTCTTTGCAAAACTAAACAAGATTGACAAACCTCTATCCAGATTAACCAAAATAAAGGGAAAAAATCCCAGAATAATAAAATTAGAGATGAAAGCAGAGACATTGCAACAGAGATTAATGAATTCATAAATCATGAAGACATAATTTAAAAACCAAGATTTTGTGAACTTGGAAAACCTAAAAGAAATGAATGAGTTTCTAAATGCATATGACTTACAAAAATTAAAATAAGATGAAATACATAAGAGGCCTTTAACTAGAAACTGAATCAGTAATGAAAAAAACCCCAACCAGACAGCCCAGGTTCAGACTGAGTCACTCAAGAATTCTACCAAACATTGAGAGAAGTCTAAAGTCTAATAATACTCAAATATTCTATAAATTAGACAATGGAGAAGTGCTTCCAAACTCTTTTAATAAATCCAGCATTACTCTGATACCAAATTCAAAAAGGACACACAAAAAAAAATTGCACATCAATTTCCTTGATGAAAGAAGATGAAAAAGTTCTCAATGAAATACTCGCTAGCTAAATTCAATGGCACATCCAAAAGAAACATTCTTCATGATAAAGTTTGCTTCATCCCAGAGACTCCGGGATAGTCCCATATACATAAATCAATAACTGCAATACATCATACTAATGAACTCAAGGAGAAATCACATAACTATCTCAGAAGAAGAAAAGACCTTCGAATTTTCAACATCCCTTCATAATAAAAACCATGGAAAAGCTAGGGATGGATGGAGCATAGTTCAAAATAATAAAGACTATAAATGGCATGCCTTTAGCCAATATCATATTAAGTGGAGAAATTACTGTGTGAGGTAACCCAGGCCTAAAAGGGCAAATGTCACATGTTCTTTCTCATAAGTGGATCCTAGCTTCAACTCTGTAGTGTGGTGTGTCTAACTTGGAGTACCCGCGCAATCCAGAAAACAAGAAAAGGGATGGGGTTTTGTAGCATGAGGGCCTGCTTGTTGGGATTTCTGTCCCGCCCAGTACCCCACAGCCTGCATACCCCAAAGAAAGTCACACAG
>LOEQ01006162.1:44149-59225 GCA_001685075.1 Bramus lutescens
TCTCTCTCTCTCTCACACACACACACACACACACACACATACACACACACACATGATTACAATGATGATGATGTCGATAAACAATTTTTAAAAGCCCATTGTATTCAGAAGATGAATGCAATTCTGTAGGTGGGCTTTTCTTTCCTACCTGCTAGTTCCCAAATAAGCAACACTGATACTTAATATTAATGATACGATCTCCTGATCATCTCAAGCTCTTTTCTATTGGTAACCCCAGCCCTGAAAGTCCTATACCACTTATCACCAGGATAGCCTGCTCACAATAATGCTTAATCATACCTGCATAGTAACACTTGCTACCTTGCTTTGTTATGTCGTTCCTCCACTTTTTCTTGTTTCGGATATACATAACGCTCCTAAAAGATTGGGTACTACTTGATAGTCCCTGGTGTCTGGCTCATAATAATACCTCTTCCAATGACAACCCTAGCTCTTCCCTAATTCTGCAGCCATTCCCAGGCTGACAAGCTTCTGTAACCAGTGTCATGAAGGAAGGGCACCTGGTTTTGCTTTGTCTTGTCTTTTGAGACAAAGTCTCATAGGTAACCAGTGTAACCTTGAACTCAGGCTATAGCTGAAGCTGCAGCTGAGGCTGGCTTCTCCCATTCCTTCCAACTTCACTTCCTCAGCCCTGGGGTTACATGCATGGACCAGCAGACTCTGCAAAATCACCTGTTAAAAGGCCTTTGTGTCAATAGATCTTTAGCAGATTTAGCATCTGTTTTTTTAAAAAAAAAAATTCTCAAGCAACTCTGAGGCAGGTGAGTTAAGGACAAAATTCTGAGATGTGCTTCCTAAGAAGCTCCCCAGATGTGTCTTCTAGACTCCTTGGGCACCAGAAAACACTGTCTCAAACAGTGGAAGTCTCTTTGCAGTGCAGTCTGAATTTTCCTCTGCCACACATAGCTCACAAGCAGCTACCACAGGAGCAATCAAAGGACCACAACTGAAAACAAAAGGATACCTGCAAGGACATGAAATTTACTACTTTCCCCTGCTTCTGCATCTGGGGATGACTGATTGGCACAATCTGAAGACTCAACAGAGGTAAAGCTACAGGTTTGGGTGGCCAATCAATTGTGAAAGGCTCTCAGCATGATGTAAAAAAGACATCAGTAGGAATCCCAAAGCCATCCATTTATCTAGTAAAGCGTGAAACATGATTATCGTCATCTGATTGGGCAGGAGGTTGAGACAGTTCAGTGGCTCATCAAATGCCCACCAGCAGCCCATAAAACAGTTTTCACCCAACACCATAAGACCGTCTCTTTGCAATGCTCCAGGAACTGGGGTCTAGGAAGGTACAAGAGTAAGAGGTGGCTCAGTGTGATACATTAGGAGAGAGGAAATAGCATTCCACTTAATGCCGGATGGCCTCAGTCCTTCTCCCAGTCTTAGAAAGTTGATAGTAACCCAACCTGCATTCAGGTTTTTTTCTTTCTTCTGACATCTTTTCACTGACTTGCCTCGGCAATGCTATGGGATAGACAATGCCTGCTCCTTCTTCTTCATATTAAAGATAAATAAATTGCCTCAAAATGTTACTTTCTTGCCTGCTTTATACAACTTTAAATGATAGAGCTGAGATTTGGTACCTGGAAATTTGGTTTCAGAGGTCCAGAAAGTTGGCACTATTCCCCTATCTGATACATGTTAGGGAACTTGAGTATTCCTTCATCCTGCATCTAATATTATATCATGCATCATGTGATACACTATATCATGTATATATCCAAGCATTGTGATGTAGGCGGAAACTGCTCATTCATTTCCCAGCTGCTGAGACCAGAATAATCACACAGAAACTATAATAATTACAACTCTGCTTGGCCTATTAACTCAGGCTTCTTATTAACTAGCTCTTACATCTTAAATTAACCCCTTTCTATTAATCTGTGTATCAGTACAAGGCTGTGGCATACTGGTAAGGGTCTGGCATCTGCCTCCTTTGGCAGCTATACAGGGTCTCCCTGACTCTGCCTACTCCCTCCCTATATCTCTGTTTGGATTTCCTGCCTGGCTTTATTTGGTTCTTCCATAGGCTGAATCAGCTTTATTCATCAACCAATAAAGCATCACATATACAGAAGGACTTCCCACATCATTGTGATTACACCAGCTCTCTCTATTGCACTGACTTACCCTAAAGTCCATGTGTAATGCTAGATAAACAACTGTTTTAAAAGCACACCATTCTAGGCTAATGGAACTACAGTAAATGTAAACACATATGTGAATAGGTAGATGATAGGGAGGGTCTAGGGCCCACTGAAAGAAGGCAAGCTCCACAGAGACCGAGCCTACCGTTCTAGGTAGTAATGCAGCATATGAAAGGACAAGGTCGCAACATTTCGAGAGAAGCCAGAAGTCCAGGGCTTTGTTTGAACTATTTTGGCTTTTTATGTTAATATTAACACATATGTTCAAGGACAGGGTGCATGCCCATGAGTGCACCAGTGGGTGCATGTGCAGGCTAGAGCAGTACCCTCCTCTAGTACTTGCTGCCTTATTGCTTTACGACAGGCTCTCTCAGTGAAGATGAAGTTTGCTGTTTCTGCTAGGCTGGCAAGCCAGTGAGCTTTTAAGAACCACCTGGCTCAGACTCCCAGTGCCAGGATACAGACAAGCACCGCCATGCCATATTACAGACAAGCTCTGCCACACCAGAGTACAGACAAGCATCATTATGCCACGATACAGGCAAGCATGGACTTGCTCAAATCCGTATGTGAGCACCAAGATTCAACCTCAAACCCTCAAACCATGGTGCTGGTAGAGCAGGTGCTCTTACCCCCCGAGCCATCTCTTAGATTCCTCATATTTTCTTTTTTAATATTTATCTACTTATCTTTGTTTATAAGTGTTTGCATGACTATGTGTACATCACATCTATGCAGGTGTCTGTGGAAGAGTCAGAACCCCTGGAACTGGAGTAAAAGGTGGTTGTGAGTCACCTGATATTGTTGCTAGAAACCAAGCCAGGTACTGCAAAAGCAGTAAACACTCTTAACTGCTGTACCATCTCTGGCCTCCATATTTTCTTGTTTAAATTCTTTGTCAGTCTATCAGTCATGTCTGCAAGATCAGGGCCTAAGTCGTATGCATATACACCTATAAAGTTTGCTGTCACAATTACTCATAGTTGAATATCGGGTAGATATTGCTTAAACATATTTGGGGGATTCAGTTACACACACACCCAGCCCAGTGCTTCCATTTCTCGTCTGTAAAATGGGTCTGATAAAAGAAAGCTGTGAGACAACTCCCTCGTCGATATCTCTGTCCTATGACTTAATATCTTCTACTCTCATATTAGAAGTTATGGTCTTGGTTTGTGCCATTGGCATTCTAATTGAAGAGATGGAAATGTATAGATGAAGAGATGTGATATTCCCTTTGAAGTGTCGCGTGGAAAGTGTGTCTTCTGTCCACACTCGGCAGAGTGGAAGAGGGACAACAGAATAAGACAATGAAGGTTACTCAGTTCTTCAAGAACAGGATAAATACAGCCGCTGAGTCTGTAGCCATGAGGATGCATTTTGCTGGGATATTACAGGAGCTGGAATTTGGGAACAAGTGCTAGGATGCAAGATACTGAAACTTCTAAAGGCTCTTAGGGGCATGCAAGTATTATCAAATGTCTAGAGGGAAAACTATGGTGTTTTCAAATGTGAAATGGAATTAAATTTGTTCTAAATGTCCCCAGGAATAAAATTATTGATGAGGAAAAAACACTGGATATGATTTTTTATTGACTACTAAAAATGATCGAAAGCTGCAAAATATGTACAGGTCTGCCCACTAATGATAGTGAGTGGTCTGTCTCTGCTGAACTCAAGCAGGTACTAAACTACATTTAGTGAAGATATCAAAGAAAGAACTTGAGCGTCAGAAGCTGGGCATTTCGAGTGGAAAGAAGTCCCTGTGAGCAAAGGGTCAGTCAAGCAGCATGAGGACCTAAGTTTGTGTCCCCAGACACCAAGTAAAAATCAAGACACAATAGTGTATGACTGTACATCCAGATAGGGAGAAAGGCAGACAGAGGCAGAGGAACCCATGAAGCTCATTGTTCAAGTCAGTCTAGCTAAATCAGTGAGCTTAAGAATCACTGAGAGAGACTGTCTCAAACCTTAAAGATGAAAAACAATGAAGACACCCAACACCAACCTCTGACCTTCACAGACACACATGTGCAACAGCATATGTATTAGGACACACATGTGCACAGACTCACACTAACAAGTACAAGTATCATACATGCAACCCATACACATATATACATACAAAAGATGAGAATAATAAGGGATTAAAAGCTTCAGCTATGTCTATGTCCCTCGAGCCTCCAAATTCAACCTCCAGTCAAAACCTCCTGAAAAGTTTATTTCACACAAGTTACACGGAGAGATCCTGATTCACCAGGCCAACAAATAACCATGCAATCATCTGTATTTTCAGCAAGAAACGCAAGTGATATTTGGGGGTTCACCTGCACAGAGTACCCTTTCATTCTGGTCCCTTTATTACATACTTACCCATCCCTGTGTGCTATAAAAGCATACATAAGGAAAAGGAGAGCTTGAGAAATGTGCTACCTGGTGAGTGACAGGGCAGACCTTTGTACCCCAAAGATCTTAACCATACTATGCACAGAGTGTTTACAGTGTGGGTCTCCTCTTAAACTAAGAGCTCTGAGGAGACAAGAACGAGGTGGCCCTGGAAGGTAACACTATCTGTCCCATGTATTTGAGCACTCCCTCCTGCAAAGTCTTAAGCAGAGAAGTTAAAATTGGCAGTCTCTTGCCTTACTCATGGGCTCTGGGTGCTTTCTATGGTATATGACTGATTCAAGGAGCGGGGGTGATAAGAAGTGGGCAGGTGAGAGAGAGCCTAAAATAATATTTTCCAAGTAGGCTGTCCACCATGCTTGGTGAGACTCTGATCTCAGAGCCCCACAGTCTTCTACAAGGAACAGGCTGAGGAAGAATATGATGAATATGTAAAACAAACCCATAATGTAAATGCACTCAGGGTGACCTGCCGCGGAGAGAGAACTGTGCCCGTGCTGCTGTAAATTTCAATTTCCGTTGCTTCCATGGTTGCAGAAAGGCAGAGGCAGCCCTTTGAGATGATCAGACCGCTCTATTCACCTCTTTAGTTTATTTCCCCCTAGGATAGGACAAAAGAAATGAGAAAGTCAATTTTCTTTTCATTTCAAGCAGATTGAATTTTTGCTAAACTAAAAGGGCTCTGGCTAAGCAAAGGTCAGTCTAGCCTTGGTTCTTTTTTCTTCATTAACAAAAAACACTACCGCTGTTGCTTCTAGGTCCTTTACCAGATAAAGGTACTTAAGATACCATCAGAAGAAACCAGTGAGGCATTCATATCTTCGCCAAATTCATAAGTGGCCAGGACAAGAACCAATTACTTTTTATGCCAATGCATTTGTACTTTATGTATAAAGCACAGTAAATAGATTCCACTTCATTAAATATAATAGAATGAAAAACAGAGAAAAAAGACTTCCTGTAAATATGCTGGGACCAACTCTGTTGTCCATTCTGCTAATACAACTTTTGTGTATCCGCGGAACGTAGAACTTTAATAAAGGAGCCGGAAGTCCTGTGAGATATTCTTCACAGCATCATGTTAGTGGAATCTGGAGCTGCATTGTCATCTCACAAGAACATTTGCTTAGCTAATGCTAATTGTGTTTGGTGTTTTTATGGATATAATAATAACAGTAGGAAACACAAGAAAATGTTTGCATTTAGAGGTAGTGAAGCCAAACTTTGTTGTTAAATACTTGACTTTATACTTTAATAGTTGCTATTATCGCTGTAACTCAAAAGAGGAGGCAAATGAGGTTTCAGGAAACTCTAAACTGTGAAATGTCATTACAGGATCAACCAAATACCCTTGAAAACATAACTGTATAACCTATAAATATTATCCTTATAGTTAAGGACTTTGACTTAAATTACATTTACAATCTGGTGGTAAGGAAGGAAGGAAAAAAAGGCCAAAGATTGCATAGACTGACACGTTGTCACTATGGCCAACTTATCCAATACAGGAAATAATTTTCAAGAAGAAAAAGACCAATTTTTCTGGATAATGCATCATTGGGCATCAGGTTGGAAAGATAGTAATAACATTGTTTTAACAGAAATAACTTAACAGAATAAAGGAAGTTGTTAAAAGGTCTTCAAGTAAGAAAGAGAAAGCCAAACTTCTCAGACATGAAGGGCTGCAGGCAAGGTTCCAGAGAGGGAAGGTAGAAATTCTCCACTGGAACCCTGTCCACCCAATGTCTCCATCACAGTCTTCAGGATCACCTTTCTAATTAATACCAACAGAACTTAATGAGAAAACATGCTCAGCTTAGTGTATGATTCTATAACATGTCTCACAATTAAATTCAGGGTTTCAGTGATTTTTTAACAATATTTTAATAGTAATAATATAATATATAGATATCAAAATACTATATTAAAATCCACTGAATATTATTCAATAAATTAAATTAATTTGGGATTACAATGTTTGAAATATAAAGCAAAGATACCAATAAAATAACTCACATATTTAATAGTGTAAAATCAGTGCAAATCTCTTTAGAGTCCTCAGTTATAGTGAAATTTAAGAATTTAGCAGTCTTGAAAAATGAATCTATCATAAATATTAAAATTTTAGATATAAATTGGTAATATGAAGGTGCATATATTTATTTCTTATAATTTTGCAATTTAATTTGTTGAAAGCAGTATAAGCATAAAATAATTGCTCTCATAATTTTTCCCTCTTTTATTACTTTATAAATAATACCAATCAAAATTCCCACTTCCTCCCCTCTTCCNCCCTGTGGGAAGTCCAAGGCCCTCCCCCCTCCATCCAGGCTTAGGAAGGTGAGCATCCAAATAGAATAGGATCCCCAAAAGCCAGTACATGCAGAAGAGACAAATCCCAGTGCCATTATCATTGGCCCCTCAAATGGGATGACACCTTTAAGAAATAAAAGACTGTTTTAGGGTGTGTGTGTGTTGTGTTTATGCTATGCCTCTCTATCTTTCTATATGTGTGTGTGTGTGTGTTTGTACACTCTGTGTGAGTGTGTGCCTCTCTCTGACTCTGCGTGTGTGTGTATGCCTAAGTTGTTATGACAGTAATTTTGAAATTAACCACACATATTTACCTTGGGTAGTTTCTCACTCTGGTTCTTAGAAATATGCTTTCACTGAACATAATGGAATATGTATATAAAAGACATCGCCTATTTTTTAAACTGTGAGATAAGTAAGCATTGAAATTAGCATATAGCTGGCTTTTTCTAAGAACAGTTATCATTTATAAGGAAATAGTGTACTGGAGACCAAACACACCACATCATTCAATTTGTTTATAAGTAAGAGTGATGTCTTTCAGAAGTTCTCACTTGAATGTCTTACGATTTGCTCATCAAATTTCTCCTGGCGGGTGGTAAATTACTTTTATGTAAATAGTAGTTCAGTTCTCCATATGTAGCAAGTTAATGAATTCAGAAAGTGAAAAAAATCAGGTAGGTATGTTATTTCATGAGTTAGTTACTATGTGTAAAATTTTGTTTTCTGATAAAAGCAAAAGGAATTGCTTTGCAAGGAATTAAGTCAAAGTAATAGAAAAGGGGCAAATATATGAGAAAAACCATGCATCGCTCTTAGGGTCCTCCTGGTTACCTAGCTTCTCTAGGACTGTGAGTTTCTCTTGGAAGGGGAAACAGATGAGATCCTCTGGGTTAAACTGGGGGCATAGGGTGAGGGGATGGGAACATGAGGGATGAGGTTGGTCGAGCTGGGCTCGGCACACAGAGGGAGAGACTAAAGAGAGAGATATTTTGATAGAGGGGCCTCTTTGGGTTAAGGAAGAAAACCGGTGCCAAGGAAACTCCTGGGAATCCTCAAGGATGACCCCAAGTAAGACTCCTAGCAGTATTAGACTGGGTGCCGGAAATGGTCTTCTCTTGTGATCAGATTGGTGACTACCCTAATCGTCAATAGAGAGCCGTCATCCAGTAACTGAGGGAAGCAGATGCAGGGATCCACAGTCCAGCACTGGGCCGAGCTCTGGGAAGTCCAGTTGAAAAAAGGAAGGAGGGGTTGTATAAGCAAGGGAGGTCAAGATCATGATGGGGGGAACCACAGAGACAGCTGACCTGAGCTAGTGGGAGCTCACTGACTCTGGACCAACAGCTAGGAAGCTCAGGTAGACTGTTTCAGTGGGTGAACCCATCATAATCTTGACCTCTTTGCTCACTATCCTCAGTACCCACCTCTGCAGTTCCACAAACTTCTGAAATGACTCATAATTATAAATACACAGCCCCTGTCCTTAAGAGTTTATATTCTAATAAAAGCCATAGTCGTGACCAGATGCTCACAGTATTAAATGTGCGTTCCCAATGTTGTATGTGATATGATGAAGAAGAAACTGAAGCACATGAGGGGAGTTTTCCTAGGCTGGGAAGTCATGTAGGTTCACCATCAGTCTGACAGCAGGAGCACTTCAGATGAGCAAGTTCAGGGACCACCTACTGTCCCAGGGACCAGAACAAAGGCTTCTGACATGAAACAGGTATGATGTGAATAAGGCACCCGCCAAGGAAGAGCACAGGTCGCCAGGTCTGCTTCTACTAACTCCCAACCCACAGCTCCACTTTCTTATGTATGCAGCTACAGGGCAGGGTGAGAAATTCACTGTATATTTGTAGCAAATAACTTACTGACCTACACATGACTTTTGACACAATAGGTAGTGTCCTCTGCTCCTCTCTGCCCATGCTGAGAAATGGAGGACTTAGCATCTTGATGTATTCTTTAAAACAATGGCCATGGAAGACTTGACTGCTGGTTGGGTTGGATATAGAGATGTAAGATTGTAATATGTGCTCAATTATGAAGACTGCTTGAGATATTTCTCTAATGGACCCTTCATTTCCTTCACAGTGAGACACAGGTAATGCAGTCACATTTCAGAACAAATCCTGTTTGCATGGCAGGGACAGTACAAATCTGTTTAAAAGGAGAAAGAAAAGCAACTAAGACAAATTTTCTACATTGAAGTGTGATCTACAGATATATTTTAGGCACAAGCACAAAAGAAGCCAAAACAGTCATTATAGTGAAAGTCTAATTTTCTTTGCTCAAGTTTATTCTTCTTCCAAAACAAACAAGAGTTTTCAAGGACACACCCTCCAGGCTGGCAAAATGTCCCCACTGCACTTGACTTGTTTGCTGCTTTGCATTATCATCTCCAACGTGTGTCCCAGCAAGTGCTGTGTTCCCAGTGACATGATTAAGGGGCTGCTTTTGTTCATCTGCCCAGCAGTGACACACGAGATGCTGAGTGATTTTCTTTATCCTCCATTTCCCCTGGATGCATATGGAATATATTTTCCACATCCAATAGGTAACACATTCATAAAGGCACTAAGATAAAGACCACATTTCAGGAAAAAAATCAGGCTGACCCCAAAGTATAAATTTAAAATAAAGAGTCACATGGGTAAAAATAAGCAGAATTGCCTGAGGGAAATTGATTAGGAAAGAAACTCCGGTTTATCTATTAATTAAAGATGTTTTGGGCTCGGTGACTACTTATGGAACAAGAGCAGTGCTTGAGTTCCCAAAGAGGTCACTTGGCTTCCCTCAAAGGGCAAGATGGCCTGTGTTTTTAAAGGAACTCAGCAATACAAGCAAAGCTCCACCTCATGAATCCGAGGCTGTCTTCTCACTCCTTTCATTAGTCCCTACATGACCAGAACTGATGAGATTACTAGACAGAAAGACAGAGAGATGGAATAAAAGAACTTATTAAATCAGCTTTTTAAAATAGAAACAATAGCTGTCTTGCTCTTTAGATGCTGAGGACCCAACAGTTACTTGGTCCTGGCTCACTAAAGAAGTCAACAACTTGGTTATTGGTGCCTCATCAGTCAAGAGTATTTCAAGTCATCAAATCATGGAGAGTCTAAAAGCCTGAATAGCCAAGAGAAGCACCCATGGAGACATAATGAGCAAATAAAATCCAGAGTTCATAATGGACTGAAAAGAGACATTAGGTGAAAAACTAAGGGAAATCTCTAAAGATGTAGTGTGAGTAGTGGAGTCTACGAGGAGGCTGTGGGGTCACTGTGGGAGACTGTGGGATCCTAGCTCCTACCTCATTCTCTCTTCTGCTTCTTGGCTGTGATGGGGGTTTGTTCGGCGACATGCTCCCGCCATCATGGGCTGCCTTGCCACAGGCCCAAAGACTATAGAGCCAACTGGTCATAAGCTGGACCCTCCAAAATGTTGAACTGAAATACACACTTTTCTTTACAAGCTGATGGTCTCAAGAATCTTATTGAGTGCTAGAAAACTGACTACCACCCCCACAGCCTCCATAACTGCAGTGATTAAACCACCTTCACCACAGATGGAGAAGCAACTCAGCATTCTACAACCACTAAGAAATTCTGTCTGCCGCATGTCCTTTGACATAGATTTTTGTGTTCTCTTGCCTTGTCACCAGCTCCATGCTCTTCCCATCCTCTTGTCTGTCTGACATGACATATGGTTCATGCTTCTTAAGAAATCAAAACAAGCATCACATATCATGTGGCTTTATAAATAGTCATTTTTTTTTATAGTTCCAGAGACTGGAAGTCTAACATCAAGATGCCATGGTGGGGCTAATGAGATGTTTCCGTGGTTAGGATCACCCATTGTTCTTCCTAAGTACCAGTGTTCAATGCCCAGCCTGGCAGGTCACAGAAATCAGTACCACGAGGTAAAGGAGATCTGATGCTCTCTGCTGGCCTCCTTGGGCGCTGCACTTACAATGTACACTCGTAGTCAAAATGCTACATAGGGTAGATACCTGGTTGGGATTTTCCTGGCTTTGGGTAGCTGCTTTGTTACTGTGCCTTCTCTTCCTTCTGAGTATGCTGGGGGAAAGTAAAAGAAGGAGGAAGAAGAAGAGAAGGAAGATAAGAAAAAGATGTCTGTAATCTGGTGTAAGACACCAGTTTTGCTGAATTGGTGACCTCATTTAACCTTAATTATCTTCTTGAGACCCTAAGTTAGTCAGCTTTCTGTTACTATGACAAAAATATTCTGGATAATAAACTGATAAAACCCAAAAAGTCCTTTGGCTCACAGTGTGAGAGATTCCAGTTCATAACTAACTAATCCTGTGACTTTGGGCTTCAGCGGGGTAGAAGCATACAATGAGACAGAACCATAGAAGTTGTAAGCCAGGAAACAGAAGAGGACAACAATCAGAACCCTATACTCCCCTGCAAGGCCTCAAAGACCTGAAGACCCATCACAAGGCCCTACCTATTAGAGGCTCAACCATCATTCAACAGGATCATCCCTGAGGCCCAAACCTTTAAACAATTGGCCTTTAAGGGACACTTAAGCAAACCCAGTCACATATGGGTTAAGGCTTCAACATATTAACTTTGAGAAAACACATTTCAGTCTAAATCAATATGAAAGCACAGGCCAAGAAGCTCAAATCATATTGTTTTAAATATATAAGGTAGCATCAGAAAAGTTCAGCCTACCAGAAAGAGTCATCAAATTTTGACCACACATCTTTTCTAACAGAAGCAGCAAGATGGCTCAGCAGCTAAAGATGCTCTCTGCCAAGCTGTATGATTTGTGATCACAGGGATTCACATGGTGGAAGGCAAGAAAAAACTCCCACAAAATGCCCTTTAACCTCCACATAGATGCCATGACATGTGTGCTCTATTTTATAAAACATTATTCAAATAAAATATAATCAAAATAATAAGACTTGTAAATTAGAATCATCCCAAAGGTAGGATGTGGCAAAGGCTCTGAAAATGCATGCTATTCTGTTTTATTACTGAAGATAGATTCTTCTCTCATACAATGCATTCCAATCACAGTTTCCCTGGCTCCACTCCTCTCAGATTCCCCTCTTCCCAACCCCTCCCCTCTCCCACAGATTTACTCACCTCTATATCCTATTATGAAAACAGCAGACCTCCAAGAGGCAACACTCAAAAGTGACAAAGCAAGATACAATAATACAAGGCAAAAGTCCTCTCACTGAGGCTAGACCAGGTAACCCAAGAGGCAGAAAAGAGTCCCAAGAGCAGGTAAAAGAGAAACAAGCACCCTGTGGTAGTTTGAATATAATTGGCCCCCATAATCCCATAATCTCATAGGGAGAGGCACTGTGAGGAGGTATGACCTTGTTGGAGTTGGAAGCTTGTCACTGTCACTGTGGGGACAAGCTTTAAGGCTTCATAAACTAGGGATACGGCCCAGTGTGTCGATTGGCTTTCTGTTGCCTGCAAGATGTAGAACACTCGCCTATTCCTCCAGCACCATGCCTGCTTACATGCCACCATGCTCCTTGCCATGATGGACTGGACCTCTGAACCTTAAGTAGCCAGCACCGTTAAATATTTCCTTTATAAGAGTTGTTGTGGTCATGGTGTCTCTTCACAGCAATAGCAGCCCTAACTAAGACACACCCCTCTCCAATAGTCCCAAAAAAACACCAAGCTAAGCAACCATAACATGCAGGCAGAAGACTTGGTGCAGACCCCTGCAGGTCCTGTGCTTGCTGCTTCAATCTCTGTGAGCACATGTGAGCCCTCCTTAGTTGACTCAGTGGTCATGTTCTTCTTAGTGTCCTTGGTTCTCTCTGACTCCTTCACTCTTTCTTCCCCCTCTTCCAGAGTTCCCCCAATCTCCCAGGGCAGAGACCTGATGGCGGCTTCCCATTTAAACATTCTCTCCGCATAATGCCTACCTATCTCTGCACCTGCTCTCATCTGCTGCCAAAGACAGCCTCTCTGATGGTGACTGAACACAACACCTTCTTACACCAAAGAGACTGGAATGTGGGGGTACAGGCTCTGTGCAGGCACCAGCTTGACCTCTCCATGTTCAGTGAACTATATGGATGCTGTCCTTGGCAATGGGACCCCACTGTCAGTTTTCAGAGAGTGATTTTCTAGCCTAGCATTAGTCTGGTTGTTTAGGAATCTCCACAGTACCCAACCATAGCCAACAACTCAGCAGAATGCAACCCACTAGAAGCCTTGACTAACTACAAAAAAAAACAAAAACAGCCAGTTCAAACTCCATTACTAGGAGTCACATTCATAGGTTCCAGGAAGTTTCCACTGCACTAGGTTTCCCTGCAAGGTTCCCCCTTTCCAGCTGTCTCTCCTAACTCCTCCCTCCACCTTTCCCCCACCATCACTTGATCCTTTCTACTTCCACCCCCACCCTCCCTAAGTCCACCCAAAAAAATTATTCTATTTCCTCTTTCCAGAGAGATAATCCTACCCACAAAGTCCTCCTCTTTATCTAAACTCTCTGGTCTGTGACTTGTAGCTTGATTACAATTTAATTAACAGCCAAAATACACTTACAGTGCATAAAATAAATATGTGTCTTTCTAGGTCTGAATTGCCTCACTAAGGATGACTTTTTCTAGTTACATACATTTGCCTGCAAATTTCATGATGTCATTTTTAACAGTTGAGTAATATTTCATTGTGTACACGTACCACATTTTCTTTACCCATTCCTTAGTTGAGGGACATATAAATTGCTTCCAGTTTCCGCTATTATGAATAAAGCCGCCATGAACATAGTGGTAGGATGGAGTGTCCTTTGGGTACGTGCCCAAGAGTAGTGTGGCTGGATCTTGTGGAAGATAGATTCCTAATTTCCTGAGGGACTGCAATGTTGATTTTCATAGTGGCTATACAAGTTTGCACTCCCAGCAGCAATAGGTGAGTGTTCTCCTTGATCCACATCCTTGATAGTACGATCTGTTATCTGTGTTATTGATCTTAGCCATTCTGGCAGGTGTAAGGTATACCCCCATAGTAGTTTTGATTTGCTTGTCATTGGTGGCTAAGGATGTTGAACATTTCTTTGTTTCTCAGCTATTTTATCTTCTTCTATTGAGAATTCTCTGTTTAGATCTGTATTCCATTTTTAATTGAGTTTTTTTGTAATCTAGTCTCTTGAGGTCTTTAGATAACTTGGATGTTAGTTCTCTGTAAAATATAGAGTTGATAAAAAAAATTTTTTTTCCATTCTGTAGGGTGCCTTTTTATCTGAATGACAGTGTTTTTTCCCTTACAGAAGCTTTTCAGTCTCATTCATTAATTGTTGATCTTAGTACCTGAGCTGTCAGTGTTCTGTTCAGGAAGGCCTCTCCTGCGTCACCAAGTTCAAGGCTATTTTCTACTCTCTTGTCTATCAGGTTCAGTGTATCTGGTTTTGTTAAGGTTTCTGATCCACTTGGAGTTGAGTTTTGTGCAGAGCAAAGGATATGGATCTTTTCACATTTTTACATGCAGAAATCAAGATTGACAAGGACCAAAAGATGCTTTCTTTTTATATTGTTTATTTTGTTTTATATTGCTTATTTCTGGCTTCTTTATCAAAACTCAGGAATCCATAGGTGTGCGGATTTATGTCTCTGTCTTCAATTCCATTCCATTGATCAATGTCAGTTTTTATGCCAATATCATGTGATGTTTATGACTGTAGCTTGAAATCAAGAATGCTGGTGCCTCCACATGGTCTTTTACTGTTCAGGATTGTTTTAGCTATCCTGGGATTTTGTTTTTATAAATGAAGTTGAGAAGTGTCCTTTTAAAATCTGTAAAGAATTGTATGTGTTGGGATTTTGATGGTGATTGCATTTAATTTCTAGATTGTTTCTAGTAGAATGCCATTTTTACTATATTAATCCTAATCATCCATGAGCATGGGAGATCGTTCTACTTCTGATATCTTCTACAATTTGTTTCTTCAAAAGCTTGAAGTTTTTATTATACACGTCTTTTACATGTTTGGTTGAAGTTACCACAAGATATTTTATATTATTTGAGAGTACTATGAGGGTATTTGATGTAGGAGGGTCTTCTATCTACCTGTTGCTTTCATTGGTTAGTTAATAAAAAAAAAACTGCTTGGCCTGATAGGTCAGAACATAGGTAGGTGGAGAAGACAGAACAGAATGCTGGGAG
>LOEQ01006162.1:88685-106598 GCA_001685075.1 Bramus lutescens
CCCAAGGTCCAAATCAGGAGCAGAAGGAAGGAGATCATGAGCAAGGAAGTCAGGGCCACACTGTATCTTAACAGCAGTGACTCATCTTTGAAATCAGAGAGTCTCGAAATTCGAGGAACTTCCCAGTTAAGCTGCCCTTTCCCGCCGATAAACCATGCCTTTATTTAGGACTCTTTTTAAGACACAAATGTTGAAGCTGTACCCAAGGGGTCCTGTATCAGATGTTCTGTATCTGAGGCCTTCGTGATTTATTTAGTGTCAGCTTTTTTAAGAGTGTGTGTTTTTTGCTGTGTGGAGGACCAGCAGCCAGCAGTGCCATGCTCAAAGGGAAGCCAGGGAGTCAGGGCATACTAGACTTTTCTATCTGAGGGGGTTAGGGGAAAAGACACTCACACACTCTCTTGATGGTTTCCTTCCAACCTTTTCTTTATTCTTCTTTTGGCATTCTCTATTCTTTATTTTCCTGGTGATTTCCTTTTCTCATTCCTGATGTTTTCCTTCTAACCCATTTTGACTTTATCTAGAGCTATCTCTATTCTTTCCCTTACAGCTTATAGACCCCAGCAAAATCTTTCAGGCAGCATAAAACTGCAGTGTGGTTACATTCTGGCTTTGTGGCTGATTATAATGCAAACAAAACAAACAGTAAAAAAGATAGCATGTTTTCCATATCCCTTACATGATTAAACGTTTTACATATTACAGGTGAAAAACAAAGTATCCCAAGAACCCATGTACATTCATACCCAAGCAACTTGTTATAGATTAACCGTGTAAGCAAGCAAGCTATTCTTCTCAGTCAGGTCTGTTACTGGCAGCTGCAGTCTTGCAGTTACAAAGAAAGGGCCAATTACTTTATTACTTATCTTGAAATTACTTTATTCTTATCTTAAAAGAAATCTTAAAGGAATCACAAATCTAAACTTTAATACATGAAAAAAATCAGATCTACTTTAAGCCTTTAGGGCACAAACCCACAATAGTTTTTTTTTTTATATCAGGAGAGTGAGGGCAGAAATGGGTATAAGGAATTGATCATCACTTTTAGCCATCAACCAATCCTAGTGTGAAAGGCACTCAGCTAATGATAATTGAGCTGCTCTGTTCTTGTTCCCTGACATTAACAAGCTCCACATTCAACTATGTGCCTTTTTAAAACTTCAGATTATCTTCCTGGGTTTCCCACCTCAAAGCTATTTAACAAAAACATCTTAGTCTATCATTATGTTATTTGCAAAGCTTTGTTTCAGTTGTAATGCACTCTAAACCTGTGAACACACCTCCAATATTAAGGTTCAAAGAATTTAAGCTAGCTGGGCTACTGGAACTCAATTGTTTTTCTTAATCATTAAACTAAGCCACAGCCTATACTGTTCCTTAAAAGAAACCCATGTGTTCCAGCTGTGTGACACTTCCTTGTTTTATTTTTTATCATCAAAACTACATTTAAACTAACATTCTTGTTATCAATTAGACAGTATAGCTTAAGAAGAAGTCATCTTCATAATAATCCTCAGGTAAAGATGCCCAGTACAATAAGATGTGTCCATGAGATACAAACACTACATTACAGATAGGAGGAATCTTCCCATCCCATTCACACCATGCCACATACCAAAGGAAGATGGCAGCAGCAAATGTGGAAAGGCACAGCAGAAGCAAAAGACATTCCGGGTCTATGGTCTCGGGGCCATTTCTATCAAAGATTCATCAATCACAGAGTTGCCTTCTGGTGGGCTGAGACCTTGAACTTCAGTTACCACCTGCTGCTCCTCTGACGTGGTCACTGGCATGTGTTGAAGCACTTTGAAATCTGATCTTTATTTGCTAATCACTTTTATTGCAGCCTCGCATTTTATTAAATGCTAGCCATGTGCCAGGTACTTTATCTCCTGGATTTCTCACAGTCATCCTATGACGTCATACTGATGTGACTCCATTCGTGCAGGTAGAAAACTTGCACACCTAGTGAACTTTGCTCTCACTCATGAATCCACAAAACTGCCTCGATGTTGCAAATCCCTCACCCACTGAGGCCTGAATTTCTTATTACACACACACTCAAACTCACCCCTCTTCTGTGCAAAAGCACATTTGAAGAGAAAAATCAAGAGTCAAACTCTGGTTGGTTTTAAAACCTCTGCTTCCACAGTATTATGTCTAAGAACTTTTAGCCTCCCTGTTCTTTATAAAATGAGCCAAATCGTACTTGGAAACCAAGCTATTTGAGAGATAAACTGAGAGCACACAAATCCTAGCTTAGTGAGCATTTAATACATAATCAATAAATGCTTGTTCTCTCTCTCCCTCCCTCCCCTCTCTCCTCTCTCTCTCTCTCCCTCTCTCTCTCTCTCTTTCTCTCTCTCTCTCTCTCTCTTCTCTCTCTCTCCCCTCCCTCCCTCCTTTTTCTGCTTTAACTTCCTTAGTGACTATAAACTCACTAAACACATGTTTGGCCATTTGGTTCCCAGTAAGGGACATGGATATCCTGGTGTGCATCCTTCACAGCCACCACCCACAGGGTTGTCAGCAACAGCAGAGTGATGGCTGTCAAATGGAAATTCAATCCTAAAAACATAGCTCAAAAGAAGAGTTCTTAAGAGTGACCACCCAGTGTTGAGGAAACTCTGGGATGCCATCATAGACATGATAGTCAAGCGTTGAGTCTATTTCCTTTGGGGAGGTGGAGATTGAAATGCAAGAAATAAGCTAAGAATGATCAACATCTGTGGAGGAGAAACGGGTTGTGGAAAGAAAGAGCTGAGCTGTAACGTGACCATGAAAAAGTCAGATGTCAATTACGATAGCTACGAACCCCTCTCCTGACTGGTCAATGTGCAAGGAGCAAAAGACTTCAGAGCATTCATCACCAAACTGAGCATTCATATCACACCCCTCCCTGAAAGCCTCCAGGATACTGGTGGGAGAGGGGATGAAAAGAGTGCAAGAGGCAAAAGTGATGGGTGACTTCAAGTGCAGTCACGCTTATGAATTCACAGCCATTATGACAGCACTCACGAGACCTTCCCAAGCTCCACACACACCAGCATAGATGGAGAAGACACATATAATACCGTAGCTGAGGAACTATTGGCATTTGATAGCCACATGGAGAGGGGGAGTTACTTTTCTTTAATGGTGTTACCCCTATTGGGCTGTTCCCAAACCAGAGCAGCCTCAAGTCCAAGAGTAGTTGTGCAACATAAACTGAACCTAATGGAGAAGGGAGAAAACAAATTTGTGACCTCTTTTTTATTAATTATAGTCACATACATATGTTTAGTTTATATGTGTGTATAGTCTATAATACACAAGCACAACCTTCTCAGTCTGGAAAATGTTACTTGCATGAGTGTTTTTAGCGTTGGCCAAAAAGAGGTCATGAATTTGAAAGACAGCAAGAAAGGCTAAGAGAATTTGGAGGAGAGAAATGATGAATATGTTCAGATTATAATGTAGAAAATTCTCCAAGAAGTATTTTTTAAATGTCTAAGTTTTCTGCTGATTACCACAGGAAGAGGAATTTAAAGTAGACAGCTCTCTTTACCTGCGAGAAAGTACTAAAGAGTGAATCAGCTGAGCCAACTGCCGCCAACAATCTGAGCAACTGATAGAATGAAAGTCTCAGACCCAAAAGAGAGGGGGCGGGGCTGGGCTATGCATCACAGCATCCATCACAAGTCTTGAGGCTAAATAGATCCATTTGCTTTTATTATAAATTCTGGGACTGTCTCCTACAAGATTCCAAACTCTTCCATAGCAAAGACTTGGGTTCATATGAAGCCTGGAGTGATAACTATCTTCATTTTTGGTTCTGTTTCCTTATTTGGAATGGGTCTGTCTAAGCCCTTTTTTAATGTATCAACTTATAGAAGAAGAAAAGAACATACAAGTAGAGAAATGCAGAAAAATTGGGTGGAGAAAATAGAGCACACAGAAACGCATCCACCTGTGAAGTTTGTGCAGCTGAATGAAGATGAGGCAGAAGCCATGAAAGGGACATAGGAAAGGTCACTAGTGAAACACAGAGATGGTGGATTTGATGGAAGTTGGGAACTGGAGGGTGGAGCCAAACTGATGGGTCTCAGGGAGATTGACCTGCAAAAGCACAAACTCCATGTAAAATCTCACCAGCTATTCCTGGGAGGTCTGAGCACAACTACTAGGTTTACCTCTCTGAATATCTTCTATCAGAAAACCCAAAGTGGCACAAAGGAGGGAGGTTGGCAGGACAAAGTCAATGGAAGGGGTTAGTCATACGAATATTCAAGAAAGAAATAAGCCATAGATGGTACACGGACCTTTGTGGTCATTCTCTTTCGGGGATGAGTCTTCACGCTGCTTGCCCTGGTTCTGTATTCTGCCCTTCTGATCACTCAGCACCAATTTTATCCTTACTCTATGCTTAAACTGGGGCATGTCTGAAATGAAGAAGGAAAACAATTATACATATCTGATCATCGGGAATCTTATTGTAAACGTTTGAGTACTTTCATGGAGGGAAAGTACCGAGCAGAGACTAGTATTATGAAGAAAAAAATTGAAGAAGGCTTCAGCTGGGAAGGGGTGGCCAAGGGTGAACTGTGAAAGATGGGAAGAATTTGGCCAGGTGAGAAAGAATGAATGAGGTGAGAGGGGTGAGGGTGAGGAACATGAATGATGGGGTGGTCTAGCCTGTGGAAAGAAGTTAAGCATACAGAGCCCAGGTTGGCTGATTTCGAATAGCACACTGGTGCCTGCTCTGATCTTCTGAGCCCTTCTATAATCTCTATTTCCTACTGTACCCTATTTTGTTAGCTATAGTGCAGTCATTGTAGAAATGTGGAGTCACGCTTTGCCTCTCTAGCATCTAACCCAACACCCTTAAAATAATGAGATTTCGGGATTTTATGGAGGTTTTAAAATTCCTTTTAACCATTCTTCATTTTCTTTCTTTCAGGAAGTAAAAGAAAAGTATTTTCTTGCATGGATAAAACTGGATGCAGTCACAATATACCAATTCTTAAAATAAATATATACATTTCAACTATTTGCCAACCAACATCATCTACAAGACAAACACAGAACAGGGAGATTAATCAATATGGCAATTGTTAGAGGACCTGCCTATGTGTAGCCACGTCCTCTAGACATGTCTACACAGTTACTGGATTTCAATAGCACTTGGAGTGGTTCTCTTATGCCTTTTGAGTAGACAGTAAAGCCCCTTTAGAAATAGACTCTAGAAACTATTTCATTTTGCTTGGACCAAATATCCATTCTGTGAGACCAGAGATGAAGAGGGAAGTGTTGAAGTGGAGAGGCTTCTTTGTCATCTCAGAATGGATGAACAAGAAATAGGAAATAATCCTTTCAAATACATGCTTTTCCAACTAGCATAATCTGAATGTTTCACACATTATATCAGCCCATTCTCGAGTCCTCAAGCTTGGTGACAAATGTCTTCACCCACTGAGCTGCCTCGCTGGCTCAGAAAAATAACTATTTTAATGTCTTTGAGAAATGTATCCTATTATTATGCTGAAATAGAAGAGCCTTATTTGTCTTCCCTACATCTATAACCTCAAAACAGGCAATCCACACCTACACTTATCCCATTCAAATACCTGAGCACCCATCTGGATGGCTGTGTTTATTAAATCACTAAATGATTTACCATTTGAGACTTGAAAATCTCCCTTGAAAAAAATGAAGCTCAGTTCCCATTCAACAGAACAAACCAAACTTCCTATCATTAAGGTGACTGACTTTTCCTGGCTCAGGAAAAAATAAATAATTTTAGAAAATAAAACAAATAATTTAGACTTTATTTCAATTTAAATTCATACAAGTAGGCTTGGTGTAATATTTCACCTTAAACTTTGTATTAAGCATCTGCTAACAAAAATGGTGGCAGAAACTATGGAATAAAACAGTACACCTAGGTATCCTGCCACCAAAAGGAACCACTATAGTAACAATACTACAGTAAATGGCTTAGCAATGATTAATGAGCAAACTCAGTGCTGGGCTGTGCCATCCCTGCTAAGACTCTTGCACTTCGCTTCCATTCACAGTCAGAACCAACTTGTGATTATTAAAAGGCATTTAAAGATAAATACGACAACTAGAGGTGTGACTCATGTTCTTCCCAGTGTGCTTTTCACCTTGCTCTTGGGTGGCAGGGAGCAACGTGAAAGGACAAGGCCAACCTCAGCTTCCTCTTTTGTAGTCTTCTACGTTTAGACCATAGCTCATGGAAATGTCAAGCCCTTTCCCACTGAGTCTCAGATCTTCAAGTTGACTAGTACCCAGCTCTGTTCTACTCCATGTTTGGACTTCTCCAGTTGCCAGGCATCTTTATTTCAATGCTGTGTCCATGTCTGGCTGGAGATGGTGTGCTGCAGGACAGGCAGGGCTTGGCAATCCTACCTAGCTCTTCTCCGGTAAAAAAAAAGCCCGGCCTAGACGGTTGCCTTGGAGATACCCATTACAGACACAATGAGGTAGAGACATTTAGCATGGACTTACTACTTCCATTTCAACCTCACGAGTTCTAAAATTGTGACCACAGACAAGTAACTGAATTCCACTGTGATCCAGTTCCTTTGTTTCAAAATTAGGGTTATTGTGCCTACCACAAAGCTGTAATAGTAAAAGATTTTGCATTCCACAGTGCCTAGCGTGTGCCTAGTACAAATTAATTACTTGGTGCCTGACACTTCCTTCTCTTGATTTTACTAGGCATTATGTTGTTTCTTGACTCATCTTTAACTGGAATTAACATGGAGAAAGCCTCTTTCTAATCCAGAATTCAGACTAAGATAAAGTAAATAAAGTTCCTACAGCTGATTCCAAAGACTTCCTTTGCCAATATCTGTTCAAAGACTCTGGACTGCGCACATTCTACTGCTGAAGAAGCATTTGTGTATTTGTCCATCAATAAAGGTTAACATGTATCTGATGTGAGACAGACACCAGGAGCATAGTGGTAAATACAACAAACAAGAGCCCTGTTCTGGAGTTCACCCCATATAACATAAATATTGATCTATTTTAGATACCCACAAAGACTGTGAGGTTGATAGAGTGAGGGATAGTGGTGTGCGCCCTGCGGCATGGGAGGGCCTGTCTGAGAAGGAAGCCTCGTAGCTGTGGTTGTGCGGTAAAATCCATCTTTGTAAAGACGTTGCGAGGTTGTTTCCATCTTAAGGGATTGACATATGCAAGGGTCTTGAGGTGAGAAGGAATACAGAAGGAGATGAAGCATAGAGATTTCATGGATAGATGACTGGGAGGTCAGAGGCTGGGCAATGGGAGACTATGAGGAATGCAGAGCTTAGGGGCACAGCATTCGAATGCGGAGTGGGAAGCAGTTTGAGGTTAGGGGCTAATCTAATCTAAAATCACAGTCTTAGAATTGTAAGCGACGCCTGTGGCAAACAAGGATGACATGGAATATTAGATATAGAAGAGATCAAACAGGCCCCTTAGCCCCAGATTCCTCAATTCAGAGATGAGAAATAAGAAACACAGAAAAGAGGAGTTTCCCAGACCTACCCTGCGGTTTGAAAAACGCCAGGCCAAAACATTAGCCCTCCATCTCTTGGCCTGCAGGCTTTCAATAGTTGCCTCCTGGTGCTCACGTCCTCCATATTGCCCTGGTTATCAGGAAATGAGAGCAAATACATCCTAGGCTGTTCTGTGCGACACTTGGACTGCTCTTTCTCGTTACATGCCCTATGCTAATAAAAATCCCAAGGTCTACACCTGAGAATCTATGCCTTAAGGGCCCAGTGCTGGAGCTGCTAAAGCTGTTCCTGAGAGAAATACAAAAAATGTTACATCCTCAGTCAACTGAGCTTTTGCTCTCCTTGTTCCCAAGTAGAAGGCTTTGAGCCTGCATCCTCAGAGTTCCCACTGTCTCTTCACATCTCTCCATCCAGCTGTCATACCGTCTCCCCTATCTCTCCGTCCAGTGACCAAAAAAGTCAGACCAAGGGGTGGAAGAGGCAGGAATGGGTGAGAGCGTTCCTTCCCTTCCCTCTTTGGTTTCTGCCGTTCATTCCACGCGAGCTGCTGCCAATCCCAGCCAGGCATCCATGCTACTTGAGAGCAGAGGGGAGCAGGGCTGCCCAGACTGACAGCACATCAGGGCCTCCTCAAAGCCTCCCATAATGAGACTTCAGCAAGTAAAACTCTGCTTCCAAGGAATGTATCATCATGCAAAGAGCATCCCTGTATTCTTCTGGGACCTGAACAGTACCACCACCCCATGTGAAGACTAGGGAGGGGGAGCTTTGCTGGTTAATGGCTTTCACATAACCCACTGGCCTCAGCAAAAACATTTGCCCATTATTTCTGAATGATCAATGACTAGAAAGGACATCCTGCCTACCAAACTGAGTCCTTGGCTTCCTCTCATTCCTTTCTGCTAAACTGGAGGTTCTAGGCAAAGGACCACTGGAAAAGCCTCTCTCTGCCATTGGGTTTGAATGTAGGAGAACATTCTATTTCAGACCACAACACATGGCTATAGAAAAATTCATACCTTCCTTGCTGCCCTTTTCTGAGCTCCCTCTGACTCTTCCAATAGAGGCAGCTTTTTGGTCCTCACTTCTTAAAACTGAAGGGCTATCTGTGAGTTTCTGACCATCCAGACAGGAGGAAGGCTTGGATCAATAGGGACAACTAGGAGATACTTGGCTCTCATGCATCTGCAGAAGCCTTGGCCTAATGGGCTCAAGAGAAAAGTCCCTGGTAATTTTCTTTCTTTCACCAAGGACCTCTCCTAAGAGAAACCATCCCCCATTCCACCCCATCCCCAGAGACATCATTACACCTAAGTATCAGAAGAATTTCCTCCCTTCTCTGCTTCTTCATTTTGATAATGATCAAACCCTAAATCTAAACAAAGGAATTGTTAAGAATTATGATAGTTACATGCCAAGCCCTATTATGTAGCTACTCTCCCCTTAGGATATACTTTTGCAAACCTACTCCACTCAACAGGAGCATCTACTATCCCTTAAACAGCTAAATTCCACTCACAAACATGAGCTTTCATTTGTTCCCAAGCAATCATGTGCCTTTTATAATTATAAATAACGCTATAATAAATCAATTTTATGTAAAAAAGAATTATTATAGTTGACAACCAGTCTAATGAGTAGAGCCAGTAAAATCACCCTTCATATGGCATTTGAACCCCTAAGGGAAGTGGCCTCTGTTCATACCTCTGGCTTACGTCCTACAGCTTGTGACACTCACCTGGTCCCTCAAACACACCACCTTCGCATCTGGTACCGGCAGTCTGCACAAGCTTTCCTACTTAGAAATAAGTCTCCTCTGCGGACGTACACCTAATAAACAACTCAGCTTGACCCCCGGTTCTCTAGACAAGGTCAGGCTCCTCCACACAAGTCTCCCCAGCACCGAGCACCACGCCCCCACATCTTCATCTCTTTTTATCCTAAAGACCAGTTAATGAGCGCCAGGGCGCAGAGAGGATAGAGATAAATAGGCAATAGGTCACTATTACAAAAGTTTTTCTTCCGAGTATTGTCAAAACACACTCACAGTGTTTGTGTTGGTCTGTGATGGTTATGCCAGCTACTATGAGGACACAGTCTGAGGGACAGAAAAGTTCAGGAGCAGCTGTGAGACAACCGTCATGCAGGGATGTTCCTTAGCAGAAATGCAGAGCCACCGATGGACACGGTGGCAGTTCAGGGGGAAAGACACCACAGCATCCTGATAGACTCAGTATGGTATTTGAGGGGAAGAAAGCTAGCTTTGGGGTGATCGCTAGAAAATACAGAGGAAAACAATGGGAGGAGGAGGAGGAAAAGAAGAATCCAGTGTGTGGCCGTTGGTAAGTTAAATAGAAAGTGTCTTTCGATATCTGACTAGAAATGTCAAGAAAGCAAGAGGAATTCCTTAGAAAGGTCAGAGCTAGGAAAACATAATGGGCAATTATTGACCTCTAGATAGGTTTTCAGAGTCTGTGTTGCTACAGGAGTCCAGTGAAGGGAGACATTGATATCAGTGACCTTTGCATGTGTGCGAATACACCTATGGAGCCTAACCTCATGAGAAGGGCCCAAGAGCACTGCGAATACAGAGACAGTAGTGGAATGGAGGGTTGAGAGTCACTATCCGGATGTGCAGTTGCTCAAGCGTAAGACAACACGGGGTCCAAGGGAAGGATGAGTAAGTACTACAGCCCAGGGTGGGTTTAAGCCGGCGGAGACACCCACTGCAGGCCTGTCTGATAAAGCTAGCGCACACATTCTAGACCCCCAGCCCCCGTCATGCTCTCGACGGTACCCTCTTCCAAAACCCACTCCCCCTTTTAGGCACCGATCCATGCATGTTTTCGCATACGCTGTAACTTAGCGCCATTTTAATGTTCCTGGGGGCCGTCCATGCGTAAGCTGTTAAGAGGGATTGAAAGAGCTCCAACAGAATCTATAAACACCTTCCCAAAGCCCTTCTCAGTGCTGTTTTCTGCTTGAGTTCTGGCCTGGCTGCACTCCTCTCGGCTCTGGTATTCTGGTGTCATTTAGATTCTTGGCCCCATTAGCCATGCAAGATCCCGCCTCCTGCTCCGGATGGTCGTTAAGGCTCATTCAGCTCCTTAAAACTAAACTTCTTCCTCACCTGACACCTCACATGGCTTTTCCTAGGGGAGAGGATTTTAAAAACACCGCTATTACTACCTTCAGGACCCCTTCCACAGACGCACTAAAGAATTCCTCAGCCTGCTCCTCCTCTCTGCTCTTGAGAGGATGTTCCTTCAACTTTGTAAACATGTTATTTCCGGCTTGCTTTAATTGTTCGCAGAAATGTTACTATGTTCCTTATTCCCTCCTTTCTATTTCTAACATCTTTTTATGGAATCAGATCTTAATCTTACATTGTGCTGGGTTTTTTTTTTACGTGAAGTGGGGTGGTTTCCGTGGCTCAGGAGCGCCCTCTTCTGCTGACTCTGCAGAACGTTCACGGTACCTTGTCTTCCCACCATCTCATTCCTGCTTTCGTGGACTTTTCTTTTTTCTTTGTCCCTACTGACCTCCTGCCACTCACTTTGGATCTTATTCCCAGCAGTTCCGCTGCTGTGGGGCTTTGTCTTAAAACGCACTTTTGTCTAGGTTTTCAACATCCGTGAGGTCTAAACTCCCAGGTGCCTTAGATCTGGCCACTCACCACTAGCGGAGTCTGCGAAGAGGCGAACCCTGTTCTCAGGTGGAATTTGCAGGGAACACCTGCCCCTTCTCTAAGAGCCTGAGATGCACACTGGGCGTCGGTTGCTTTCCTTCGCCTTCTCCGCTCAGCACAGCTGTTATTACAATTAAGAGCTTAACATGCGGGCGATTCGTCCTTACCTCTCTTCCTAGTCAGATTTAAACCTTTTTTATCTAATTATGGAACTAACTTCAAATACAATTGGCTTGAATTGTTTCCATTTTAGTTTTTTCCCCATCATTGTAGATTTAGTTAGTAGTAGTAAATTTATTCTTGGCAATTTAAGACAGGTTTACCATGCATTCTGGTCACAGGTCCCCCTCTCTTTTTCCTCACATACTTAAGAGTTCATGAGACTAATTTGTCCACTAATTTTATTGCAAATGTTCACCATATATTGAGAGTGAGCAGGTTTGAGGTTTTGCTCTATCTAGTGGCTCTATTTAATCTTATCTGAGTGCTTAGAGAAATTAAATTTTATACCAGCATAGCTATCTTCTCAGGTCCCCATGGCCTTTTAACAACCCTCTGAGATATTCCCATTACATGGATGAAGAAACTAACACCTGGAGAGAATGCTGACTTTCCTAGGGTCAAACATCATAAGCAGCAATCGGATACAAATCCAAGCTCTTTGCCTATGAAGCAGATATTACCGAGAGCTCTGCAAAGCTATACTGAAAGACGGTCAAGCCCTTGGGAAAGTAGGTAGAAAATTAACAAAAGGATTAGAAAGAAACTTACTCTGAGCTGCAAGAGAAGGGTGGAGAGAGGGCCTGGGGTTTCCGTGTGTAGAGAACAGAAGAAGCCAATGAGGCCAGAGATCCGTGGGACACAGAAGGAAACATGTGCAGAACAGGGGAAGGAAATCAAGGCAGGTTATTCAGAGCACTGCACAACACAGAAAGAATCCTCAGCTTTTTATGGAATGCAAAGCCCACCTTCAAAATTGCATGTGAAACATTCAAAGATAACTCAGATCACTTTTGATCCCAAAGAACCAAATTGGGTGGACAGGGGTCTTGTGACCCCAGAGAAGATGGATGCCCATGCACTTCACGGTTTGTGCATCGCTGGCCAGTTGGGAAATGAAACAATACAGGCACGGAGGTGATGCACCAGTACACAGGGAATGGGATGTTTCATGAGATAGAAGGCTGGAGAGCTGCATCAGCCAGGGCCACGATGAGCAGACCCTGGCAGACTTTGCTCAGGCGTCTCTTGTAAAAATTGCATTTTTCCATACTGATTGCTAAGAGAAAAGTCAAGCCACAGAGGCTGTGGGGTGGCCAGAACTAGAAATACCTACAACTTTTGACTGAATGAGGCCATACAATGATGCTGCATCCACTTTTACGGTTTTCAGAATTCTGCCTCAGCTCAGCCACATTCACCTGCCAAGGTATTCTGGGCAGTGATGACTCCCTCTCTGGCTATTCCTATCAATTCTCTTTTGTTCAGTCACTAAAGCTTTGTGAGACAGCTTTATAGTAAGCCTCCTGGATAATGCAATGTTCAACCCTTTTCCTATTCTCATTCAAACCAGCAAAAGTATCATGGAAAATAGCAGAAAGGACCATGCCTGCAAGCCACGTCCTTTTTATGTACATTCCAGGAAGAAAGTTGCTTAAATTCTGTGGCGCTGTCTTACTGGTGTTCTGTGTATTCTATAAACACACGGAGCACAGCCACATCTCCACGTTAAGGACTGCTTTAGCTCGCCACACAAAATTCTGCCTCCAGTTTTAAAACCACTGGGAACTGTTTCTGGAAAGACCACAGATGATCAAACATGGGTGGAAGGTTCAGGACAGGTCTAATCAACTAAGAAGTGGAAGCGTTTAGGAAAAATGTAGGCTGAGCTATTATCAGCCAGCACCTGCCACTGCTGGAAGAAGTGTGCACTGATCTGGCCAAGGGAAAGGGTTGGGCACTTGTGGTATCTACTCCACAGGGCTTAGATGGAACCACATCCCTGGCATTTCCAACAATGCTTTTGTCTAGACACTGGCATCTACTTGGTACTCCCTTGTTTGCTTGGTTTTTTGCAAGGGTCATTTGCTCTGAGATGTCTTCATGGCAGTGCTCCAAATATGGCCCCAACTAAGGCTGTGGTTAATGACCATGCCTTTGGAAAATCAAAAGCAATTTGACTTTGCAACCCTGCAGGTTTCTGAATCACTGGGATCTCTATATCTGTCTGAAACTGTCTTCAATCCTTCTTTCCTGAAGCTGACCTCCACCTTAAACTATTTTGTCAAATGTAGCTGATGACACCTAGTGCACCCATGCAGATTGACTACCCCAGTACTCAAGTTCATTAAAAACACTGTTTCCCAGATTCCACAGGCAATCATTTCACACACTTTAGTCCATACGCAAAATGAGTTTCTATTCTCTCAACATCCTGTGAGTTTCCTTACTGTCATTTGTCCACCAAGAAACCACACAAAGATTATAAACATATAATTCTTAGAAATGGTAGCAAGGATTCAAGACAACTAACATAATTAACAGTCTCTGGCCCAATCTGGACCCATAAGAATGATTTTCATGAGGACGCAGAATAAACACCACCTCTGTGGATCTGATTCAAGCAGCTGCAGGACAACACACTCTACTTTGAATGATTAGTTAGGCATGAATTCATTTCATCTTTTTCATTGGGTCCAAAATGAGCACTTTGACTTAGGACTGATGATATATGCATGCGTATTGTGTGGATATGAGAGAATTTCCTTTATAGATTGAAGTGAGCTTGTAAATAACACTGACCATCTAAGCACAGACACTGAGCTAGGAAGGTCAAATTGCACATTTAAGATGTTTGTGGATATTTTTAGGAAATCAAAGTTTTGTAAGTACACAAAGAGAAAAATTCTTAATGGGGGTGGTATAAAATTGTTGGATTTTTCATATCAGACTCACCAGTTAGCCATCTTTACTCGTTTTCAGCTTCCTCCAGTAGGGAAACAGAACATGAGTGAAACATAAAAGTGAGGTGCCTTGGAGGGTGGCTCAACCGTTAAGAACTCTTGCTGCTCTCACAGAGGACCCAGGTTCGGTTCCCAGGACCCACAACAGGCAGCTCACATCTGCCTGTAATTCCAGCCCCAGGAGATCTGACACTTTCTTCTGGCTTCTGTAGGCAGCCACACACACACACATACACACACACACACACAAATTATTAAAAGTAATAACAATTTATTTTTTAAGGAATGGACTTGAGGAACTTGGGGGCAATTCTGAGGCATACAGCAAAGGCACCTAACCTTGGAAGGGACACGCCTCAGCAGGGATGCCACCGTGTGACTTGATGCATGATTGTTTCCTACTCGGTCAGAGACAGTCTGAGGATAGAGGAAGATGCTTCCGATTCTCTTCGCAAAACATACATGAAATTTTCTTAATCCTCTTCACACAAGGTGAGCCAAGGGGGCCTCTAGCTAACATGCCCATGGACCTCTACCCTATCTGAGAATTTGGAAAAATGCAAAGCTCCACCTCAGACCTGGTGAATAAGAAATGCTGGGGATGGGGCACACAGCCTGTTCTAATGAGTCCTCTGGGGACTGGCTAAGCTCCCTGAAGGTTGTGAAATTCTGCACTGTACCTCATGCCCAAGGCATCCCCAAAGGTGTGTCTCTGGGGACATGCTGCTTGTCCTGTACATCCTGCACAGAGCCCAGCATGGGTTCTCTAGTCAGGGCACACCCTGCAGAGGCAGAAGTCCCTTTCAGCTAGAGAACACTTCCCAGGGAACTTGACAGGGACTCTGCCCTCCACACAGTTACAATAGGCAGGCCATAGGCAGGTCATATTTTTCCAAACTCTTCCTTCTGCAGAAGGAAAATCATTGCATCATTCACTACGACTCCTCTCACAGCCTGAAGACCAGTCATCTGCAGTCTCCTGAGCTACAGTACAGGGTAAGTCTGTACCATAGGGCTTGGAGAGTTACATTTATATATCCCACTTAATCCGAGAGAATGAGAATGACTGACTAATCTATTTCCCATTACTATAATAAAATACTTCAAGCAAGCTAACTTTACGAAAAGATGTATTTATCTCACGGTTCTGGGTGATCAAACTCAAGACTGGATGGACTCTGGTGGGAGCCTAACAGATGGTTTCACAGCATTGATAGTGTGAATAAGAAGATGTCATCTCCCAGAAAGGGAGCTTGACAGCCAACAGGACTTCCACAACCCCTCCCAGAGTTATCAGCTAATGACCTAAGGACCTCCCAGAAGGCCCTATCTCTGAAACATTTGGGACTGTCTCCCAACAACACCACTTTGGAGACTGCTCCCATCCATGGAGAACAAATGATTAATGGTAATCCTCATGATGATGAGGCAGTGAGTGCCATAAGGGAGCTCTGTTTCTCAACAGTGATGAGACAGATGTAGCACACTGACAGGGTAAACCCTCCTAAAACAGCTTTTCCTCCAGGAATTTCTCTGATGGTAAAAAGTAAGGCAGCATCTATCACCTCTTGCCAGTCTCTCTGTAGAACCACAAGCCTGTCATCGCTTTGCAGTGTTTGGTTCTGTTTCTCAAAAGTTTTCCAGCAGTAACTTTGGAAGCAGAAAGAGATGAACATGGATCTCTAATCTTAAGCAATTTACTTAGCCTTAATTAATTTTCCAAGACCTCATCTTTCTCATCTTTAGGAGGAGGGTACAGCATCTGTATTATAGAGTTGGAAAGGGGCGATTTGTGTTCCACGGTTAGTCCTCCCGCATGCTTAGTCTCTAGAGGGAGCACTCCTCTGCTGCTCCTCCTGTTTCCTCTGTTCCTTGCCTTGTATAACAGAATATCTTTGCGCATAGGAACCCAGAGGTGCTCTCTCTCTCAGGGGAAGCTAAGAACATGGGTTTGTAATTACTCGAATTTCCAGTGATCTTTGTTTTAGTTGGGTCCAAAACCCCTCCTGAAAGAGAGCAGTTCCATTCAGCTACAAGCCTTTGAAGCTTGTGCACTGCTTTCCTAGAACGTTAGTAGCAGCTAACCTTAGACTAGGTCAATTTAATATAATTCTTTTCTTGGACAGATGGAAAAACGATGACCACAGAAGCTAAAATATGCTTCATGATCATTTGACATGGAAGCAAAGCAGAGCTCAAAATCTCTTTCTTTGCATTTCCTCCTCTGTAATCCAATGGCTGAAAACGAAAAGGCTACAGCAGGAGCTTGGCTTATTCCCTCCCAAACGAGCAATTTAAAAATAAGGAAAGAATCTGATTTTGTTCCCACTCCATATTGGCTCTGTGTTGCACACCTAGGTTTTTATATCTGAGTGTTTTGGATCAGGCTTGATTGTGGATTTATTTTAAGCAGTCAGAAAAACAAAGAAATTTCATGGAACATAAGGTCTTCAAAAATCAGTAACCCTTGGTTATCCAGTGCCAGGAACATACACACAGGAAGCACTGACCAGACTCAGTAGGTTATATTCCTATGTCGATTCATTTATATGTGGATGAAACAATAGTTAAAGAAGATGAGGCCAAATTCAGGAGGGGAACAGACATGAAAGGGGAGGAGGAGGAGGCGAGTGTGGAAATGGTATACTTAACATTTTAACCAATTTTTCAAAAGTAAGACAAACATCTGCAATCGCTGTCGAGTCTGGTCCCATCCCTGAGCACCATGAGACCCTGCCTGCAGAGACACCCAAGGGAAGCACATGAGTACACGCAACAGGAATGAAAAGGGGTGCTGTGGTTTGAATGTGTATCTCTTACCTCCCAACATCATAAGCTAGAAACATACTTCTCAAAGCAGCAGGGTAAAGTGGGGCCGTTTACCTCCCTTTAAGAGGTAAATACGTCATGAAAGCCGAACGTTTATAAAAGGATTGACGCTGTTGTCACGGGAAAGGATGTGTTTAAACGTGTGTTCACCGCCCCTGTCTGTCACTTCCGGCCACCCTCTTTCCTTCTGGGATAGAATGACACAACAGGAAGACCGTCGCCAAGCAATGGCTCCTTGGTGCTGGTCTTTCCGCCCACTGAATTGCCAGGAATAGATTATTCCGCGGTTATAAAAACACAAAACAGACAAAGACACTTGACTTCTGAACCAGTGGAATATTATGATGTCTGAGGGTTGTAACAATAAGCAAGATATAGAGTCATTAATTTGGGAAGTCAGTCTTGGGATGAAATGTTAACAAGGGAGGCTGTGTAGGGTAAGCCCAATGTTCTCTGCAAGTGTGACCTGATGGCAGGGCAAGGTCACTATCAGAAGTAAGACTTGCCAGCAGCATCACTGTACCATAAGTAGAAGTGGCCAAAGACATGTCAGGAGATCAGCCACCAATTTCTTAATCTGACAGCAAAGACACAATCATACTGACCACAGCAATATCAAAGCTCAACACTGGGTAAGTGAACCAAGCAGAAACATCAGATAGCATCCAGCTTAAGAGAAGCCCAGGATAGCATTAAGAAGATCTTCAAACATAAGATCCTCATGCTTAACTGGAGTTCCTTTGTTTCACTAAGCCTGCAGGCAGTAAACGAGCCCTTTTGTCTGCAAGGTCCCTAGCCAGCAAGGGGCCCTGATCCTGTACCAGAATATCCATCAGAGGGGTGAGTGTGTTCCTGACGGGCCGGCAAAAGCCGCGGAAAGGGAGCACAAATATTCCTCAACCCCCTAACCTCTCTGGTCATT